>ML422954.1:159820-175282 GCA_005239525.1 Nicotiana knightiana | reverse complement strand
GGGTCTCAAAGGTGCAAGGTGTGAGCTCTCGGCCAATTGCTTGCCTTTGGCTAGGCGGGAGGGGCCATCTCCTTGCTTTCTTTTCTTGGGTGCCGGAGAGGTAGAGGAGGATTTTCCAATGCCTTTGCCCTTGGTTGCACTATCACGAGCCATGTGGTATCTTGCATCACCATGAACACAAGAACATGAGACTTGATAAATATTGTACCTAAGGTTGTGGTGCAAGTCCTACAAGGACCTCACACTTAAAACCAAAGGTTCAATTAACACTTCTTTCATGATTTTTTTATGCGATAAGGTGCAAGTGTTGCCTCCTAAAGCTATGGGTACTCAAGACTTCCCCAAGATATTCAAAAAAATAATTGATTATGGCTACATGAATTCACATTAATCGTGGCAATAGCATGTGGCACTCCATTTTATACACTACAAAACTACACTACATCACTACTTTCTACAACAAATTAACAATATATAATACATAATACAAATGGTGTAAAGACATGATTTTTACTTTCAAGCTCAAACCTTTAACATGTAACAACATTCCTACACACCCCACACTTGTCCCAAGTTCAAATACAAGGCATTCGGTTACTCAAGACTTCACTCGTGTACTTAGAAACTTCATTTAAGCATATTCACAAACACCTTGTGGGCATAAATTATGAGCTCTAGACTTCAACAATGGTGGAAGATAATGACCATCCAAATTTTAAATAGAGTAGAGGGACTTTAAGTTTACTACTCCAACCATATAATAATCACAACAACGTCAACGACACCAAGCCAACCACCTAAATAGTCTTACAATTTCATAAAGGGAAAAGTTGGGGGTTAGGGCTCATGGGGGGTGGGATTTACCATTGATACTACACTAAAAACATAAAAGAAGAAGAAGAAGAAGAAGAAGAAGAAGAAGAAGAAGAAGAAGAAGAGAAGAAGAAGAATAAAAACATACCTGAAGATTGAAGAAGGAAAAACAAGAGAAAAATTGAAAAAAAATTGGGTGAGGGGGAGAGGGAGTCGCGGGTAGAGGGGAGGAAGGAGGGGAGTGTTTGTTTTGTTTCTTTATTTAGGTGTGGGTATTTGGGTAGAAGATGGGTTATAGTGTTAGTGTAGATGGGTAATTGGGTTGGTTTTAATGGGTATGGGTAATTAGAAAAATAAATAAAATGAAGAAAAAAAATTAAATAACACCCCCTCCCCCAGCCAGCGCCCAACGATGTACCTGGCGCTGGGGGGTTTGTATAATCTACCTCTGCCGCCCCCAGTAGCGCCTGGCGCTGACCAGGGTGCTGAGGGGTATTTATATATATAAATTTTTTTTAAATAGACAACTCGATCCCCTAGCCTTTTTAAATACTCAATTACATGTCCTACACCATTGTATCTATAAATTCTAATCCTACAAGAAAAAATACAAAATCTATCTACTCTACTAAAAATTAAGAAGTTAACTACGAAAGCAATAAAAAATGGGTTGCCTCCCAACAAGCACCTGATTTAATGTCGCGGCACGACGCAGAGTCTCGCCTCACTAATCAGCGAGCACGACTTTGGTCTTCTCACGATTTATGGTACCACCCCAATGGTGCTTGACTCTATGTCCATTCACCAAAAATTTTCTTTCACCATGTATAGCTCGCAACTCAAGTGCACCATATGGAGTGACTCTCACCACCTCAAACGGGCCTGACCATCTCGATTTCAGCTTTTCAGGAAACAATCTCAGCCTAGAATTGAATAATAATATTTGTTGGCCTGGCTCGAATTGACGCGGCTTAATATGCTTGTCATGCCATCTCTTGGTCTTCTCTTTGTAAAGTATTTTCATACGAGTGCAGCCTGAACTCATCTATTCATCCAACTGCAGCAATCTTTTCTCACCCGCGGCTTCAAGGTTCATGTTTAGCTTCTTGATGGCCCAACATGCTTTATATTCGAGCTCAACGGGCAAGTGACACGCCTTCCCGTAGACCAGCTTGTACGGTGACNATTTCTCTGTTGGATACCTCTGCTTGTCCACTTGTTTGAGGGTGATATGCTGTCGCAACTCGATGACGGACTCCATATTTAGCTAAAAGGTTATTCAACAACCGATTGAAAAAATGGGTTCCTTCATCACTAATCAAGGCACGTGGGGTACCAAATCTCGAGAATATATTCTTCTTCACAAACGCAGCGACAACCATGGCATCATTCGTCGGCATGCAATTTCCTCCACCCACTTCGACACGTAGTTAACTGCCAGTAAAATGTACTTATTTCCCCTGGACGATGGGAATGGACCCATAAAATATATCCCCCACACATCAAAAATCTTGACCTCCAAGATATTATTCAAAGGAATCTCGTGCTTCCTTGTGATCGTTCCTGTTCTCTGGAACTGGTCACACTTTTTAACAAATGCGTGGACGTCTTTGAATAGAGTTGGCCAAAAGAACCCAGATTGTAGCACTTTCATCGCTGTTCTATCGCCACCATGATGGCCCCCATAAGGTGATGCATGACAATTATACAGCACAAGTTCCACCTATTTATCAGGAATACATCTCTTCATTAACTGATCACCACATTCTTTGTACAAATAAGGCTTATCCCAGCAGTAAAACTTCACATCACGTAAGAACCTCTTCCTTGCCTCAGATTCAAATTCCGGAGGAAGTACCCCACTCACTAGATAATTCATATAATCAACATACCATGGATGAGGATCTTGGGTTATAGCAAAAAGTTGCTCATTAAGAAACACTTCTTTAATAGCTCCACCCTCCTCCACATGGTCATGATTTTCCAGTCTCGACAGATGGTCAACTACTTGGTTTTCAGTGCCCTTTCGGTCTCTTATTTCCTCATCAAACTCCTGAAACAATAAAACACGGCGCATCAATCTAGATTTAGATTCCTTCTTTGTAAATAGATACTGATTGCTGCGTGATCTGTGTGGACTATGACTTTTGTTCCCACCAAGTATGCCCGGAATTTTTCAAAAGCCCACACCACAGCTAGCAACTCCTTCTCAGTGGTGGTGTAATTCTGCTGTGCATCATCAAGGGTTTTACTCGCATAGTAAATGGAATAAAACACCTTATCTTTCCTTTGGCCTAGCACTGCCCCAATTGCATGGTCACTTGCATCACACATAAGTTCAAATAGTACGGACCAATCAGGCACAACAATTATGGGGGTAGCTACCAATTTCTTTTTGAGCTCCTCAAATGCCTTCAGGCAGGCTTCATCAAAATTGAACTTGACATCTTTTTCCAGCAACCTGCACAAAGGAGTAACAACTTTAGAAAAATCTTTAATAAAGTGCCTATAGAATCCTGCATGTCCCAAGAAACTCCGGACACCCTTCACCGAAATTGGTGGAGGTTGTTTTTCAATTGCCTCCACTTTTTCCTTATCAACTTCAATGCCACTCCTTGATACTCTATGACCCAAAATAATGCCTTCCTGCACCATAAAGTGACACTTCTCCCAATTTAAGACCAGATTTGTTTCTTCACAACGGGCCAACACCATGCTCAGATTTTTCAAAAAATCATCATAAGATGACCCAAAGACTAAGAAGTCATCCATGAACACCTCCACGAATTTTTCTACCAGATCAGTGAAAATGGCCATTATGCATATCTGCAAAGTGGCTGGTGCATTACAAAATCCAAATGGCATTCGCTTGAAGGCGAAGGTGCCATAAGGACAAGTAAACGTGGTCTTCTCCTGATCCTCTGGGCATATGACAATTTGATTGTAACCTGAATACCCATCAAGAAAACAATAATATTCATGCCCTGCTAATTTGTCCAACATTTTATCAATGAATGAGAGTGGAAAGTGATCCTTGCGGGTTGCCTTGTTGAGCCTTCGATAATCAATGCAAACTCTCAATCCCATAATAGTGCGGGTAGGAATCAACTCATTTTTCTCATTCTCAATCATAGTCATCCCTCCTTTTTTTGGGCACACATTGAGCCGGGCTCACCCAGTTGCTGTCAGAAATAGGAAAAATGATACCTGCATCCAGCAATTTTATAACTTCTTTCTTCACCACTTCTTTTATGATGGGATTTAACCTCCTTTTATGCTCAACACTCGGGCGGTGTCCATCTTCCAAAAAGATTTTATGCATGCAAAACGATAGGCTAATTCCCTTAATATCTGCAATGGTCCACCCAATCGCCTTTTTGTGCTCACAAAGTACTCTGAGCAATTTCTCTTCTTGTGTATTGGTCAGGTTGGACGAGATGATCAAGAGCAATGTCTCAAAGTTCCCCAAATAAGCATAGCGTAAATGTGTTGGAAGAGGTTTAAGTTATAGCTTTTGAGCTTCCTCAATAGATGGCTTAGGAGGGGTCAGAGTAACATGCTTGTTCAACTCCTCAAATTTTCCTAGCCCGTGGATGTAACTGCAGGATATTTCAAGAACCTTCTCAATTTCTCCCCTTGTTTCATCTTCACTATCTTCTTCATCCCCAACCAAAACTTGCTCAAGAGGGTCAACAAGACTCATGTAGGGAACCACTGATACCGCCTTGCTTTCCACCACAGTAATCATGGATAGCTCTTCATAGTGGACATGTAATTTGAGTACTTTATATACATTAAACACCTCCACTCGATCAACAACCCGCATCGTCATCTTCCCTTCACACACATCAATGATAGCTTGGCCCGTGGCTAAGAAGGAACGCCCCAAAATAAATGGGACATCCTGATCAGGCTTGTAATCCAAGATAATGAAATCAGCTGGGAATATGAAAGAGCCCACCTGAACCATCACATCTTCAATCACTCCCTCAGGATGAGCAAGGGAGCGATCAACCAATTGTAAAATCACTGTTGTTGGGTGTGGCTCACCCAACCCCAACTGCCTGAACACAGATAGCAGCATCAAATTAGTGCTCGCCCCAAGATCACACAAAGCTCGCCCGACTGCATGCTTACCAATTGAGATCTTGATAGTAAAACTACCTGGATCCCTTAATTTCTGAGGTATCTTGCTTTAAATTCTTGAGATACATTCCTCAGTGAGTGCCACGGTCTCAAACTCAATCAGCCTTCTTTTATTGGCCACAATGTCCTTGATGTATTTAGCGTATTCGGGCACCTCCTGCAAAATACCTACAAGCCGAATATTGATTTGCACCTGTTTCAAGAGGTCAAGGAACTTTTTGTATGTGGAATTATCTTTCACCTTTTGCAACCTTTGAGGGAATGGAGGGGGTGGCCTTGTAACCAATGGTGGGGGTTGCTCAACCACCGCCTCTTCAGCTGGCTTTCCGATTCTTTCGTATTGTTTGATGTTCATTCAATAGTGGCTGGTTTCTCATTAAAAATTACCTTCTTTCTCTTCTTGGACTGAAATTCTTC
This sequence comes from Nicotiana knightiana, assembly GCA_005239525.1. NCBI lineage: Eukaryota > Viridiplantae > Streptophyta > Magnoliopsida > Solanales > Solanaceae > Nicotiana > Nicotiana knightiana. Next base: position 169,906 of record ML422954.1, on the reverse strand, counting down.
CAATTGACTCTCATTCCTCAATGATACAACATTAATAGATGCTTTAGGATTAGCTTCAGTGTCACTTGGGAGAGCCCCTGTTGGTCGGGTATTTTGGGAACTGGCAAGTTTCCCCATTTGCCATTCCAAGTTTCTCATTGCTACTTCTTGGGCCTGGTGATCAGTCATTATTTTCTAATTGAAAACAAGTTAGTCGTTCATCATTCTTTTCATAATCTCCTCAAGGCTAGCTGATTGTTCAGCCTGAGGTGGTTTGTATTGTTGTTGAGGTGCTAGAGGCCTATAATGATTCTGAGTGCCTTGATTTCCACCCCAAGAGAAGTTTGGATGGTTTCTCCAGTTGGGGTTATAAGTGTTCCCATATTTATTTGCTTGGCCCCTATTCGCATTTCCCACAAAGCAGACAGACTCTGGATTGGCTGGGCACAAATCACTCGGGTGACCTTCTCCACATACTTCGCAAAATACTTGAACCTGTTCTACTGGTTGGACCTATTGCAGTGGTTGAGACTATTGCTTGTTAATGATCAGGGTCGTCTGATTTACTTGATTAGTCAATGTAGAGATTTGAGCTGACAATGCTGAGACAATATCTAGTTCAAGAACCCCTGGTGACTTTTGAACCACATTCCTTCCCATCTCACCTTGCCAGTCTGGATTGCTTTTGGAGAATTTATTCAATAATGCAAATATTTCATCATAATTCTTCTCCAATAGCTGACCTCCAGCTGCTGCATCTACCACAATTTTTGTTTGGGGATGGAGCCCCTCAATGAAAGATTGAACTAATACTTTGTTTATCTGATTGTGATGAGGACAGTCTCTGAGTAGCCCCTTGAACCTTTCCCATACTGAATATAAAGGTTCACCTGCTTTCTGTTTAAAGGAGACTATCTCACTTTTGATCTTTGCAGTCTTGCCTGAAGGGAAGAACCTTGCCAGAAATTTTCTCGCCAAATCGTTCCATGTTGTAATGGAATTAGCTGGTTCTGCCTTTAGCCATCACTCTGCTTCGCCCAACAGAGAGAATTGGAAAAGCGTGAGCCTTACATAATCTGGCGTGACCCCGTTAGTGATGTAAGTATCACTAATCTCCAAGAAGTTCAGAATGTGAGGATCCTCGTGTGGAAGACCCATAAACTGCCCGTTTGCATGAAGTAGTTGGATCATGCTCTATTTCAGCTCAAAGTGCCAAGTGATTCTGGGCTTCACGATGCTGGAGGTAACATTAGCAATATTGGGCATTGCTACCTCCTGAATAGCTATGTGTTGTTCCTCTGCCATGTTCACTGGAATTTGAAGGAGGTCCTGAATATTGTCTGTATCCCTTGCTTCCCCCAACCTCCTATGAAATTTTTTCTCAGGTTCGGGGTCAAAGCCGTCAAGTCTGTCCTGGCTTCTAACGCTACGCATTCAATCGAAGTTCATGAGATTAGAGAAAATATCAAGTAACGTTAGACTATATGAAATAAACAATTATAGTAAAAACTAGAAAGTAATCTATATTCAAGTCCCCAAAATCGGAAAAAATTGTTGGTCCCAAATGCACACGCAAGTATATGTGGTCGAAAAGTAATATAATGATAAGTTGAGTGTCGAACCCACAGAGACCTGTGTAGACTACTCACTAATTCACTATAATTGTTATTTAATCATGCCAAAATAAAAATTCAAGAATGTAACTATGATATACTACCATTCTAAGAAATAGCTAATTATCAAGTAACGAGTTGATTGTTGTGTATTCAGTAGATACAAATATTCCAGGGTTGTGATCAGTTCACCACTCGTATTGCATTCTAGTTAACTCTGCCTTTCATATAATTCACTCATGGTTACTAATTAATCGATAATTTCTCTCATAGCCTTCTCCCGAAGCACTACTCACCTATTCTCAATAGATTAACGACTATATTCCTATGAAATTAATTTATCAGAACGCATTAAGATTACGATATTTAATTAAGCACGGTGACTAGGAAAATTCTATCCTAACTAGAATCCGCTCCCTTGAAGGGTTAATATCGCACTCTCTTCAACTCTTCTCAAATCTATACACGACTCTCCCAAATATAGCATATATAGTATATAGAACCTAACTGCTGGCCAGACAATTAAGCAATTAAACACAGAATTGAAGAAACAACCATATATTGAGTGAACTATAATCAAGGTTAAGCTAATGTCGAATAACAATATTCATGGATAAATCACAACCCCAGAACAATGGGTGTTTAGCCACTCATGCTAAAATCAAACAATTGCATAAGTGTTGAATTATTTGTAAATACTAGAAGAAGATGAAGAAACTGAGAATCCTCTGCTTCCTAGAAATTCCCTATGTAGTATTCCTCCAAAGTGGCGTGTATATCCTCAAAAATAAGCTTGGACTTGCTTTTATACGTGTTGGGTAGGTCTAGGGGCGAATTAACCGAGTCCCGAATTCTCCAGCGCCACAGGTGGCGCCCAAAATTGCCTTTTTGTCCGGTTTTTGCGTTTTGGCTCTAGTTTTGTGCGTTTTGTCCCCGAATTCTTCCACATCACTCCTACACATAAAAACACTACAAATCAATATAAATCATCACTATTACCATCTAAAATTCACGAAATAAAAGTAAAATATGAGGCGATATACATGAAAATATATATACTTTAAGCTAAACATCAAACCCTTAATAACTGCTTTCCCCCACGATTGTTTTTGCTATTAGGACTTACCGGAGTGATTAATTATGAAATTTAGAGAGTTTTGGGAAATATAGTCCTTAATTATGAGTTTAAGTCTCAGAAATCGGACCGTAGTAGGAAATGGGTGAAGACGGGCCAGAATGAAATTATGTCGACTCCGTTAGCTCCGTTGAGTGATTTTAGGGTTAAGAGCGCGTCTGGAATATGTTTTCGAGGTCTGTAGTAGATTTAGACTTGAATTGGAGAAAATTAGATTTTCGGCGATTTCGGTCGATAGGTGAAATTTTGATATCGTGCTCAGAATGGAATTTCGAGAGTGGATACAGGTTCGTAGTGTCATTTGTGACCTATGTGTCAAATTTGAGGTCATTCGGATGAGGTTTGACGTGTTTCCGTATCGTTTGTGGATTTTGAAAAAATGCTAAGTTCTTAGGCTTGAATTCATGTTAAATTCGTGTTTTTGGTGTTATGTGATGTGGTTTGAAGGCTCGACTAAGTTCGAATGAGGTTATAGGATTAGTTGGTAGTTTTGGTTGCGGTCCCGGGGGCCTCGGGTGTGTTTCTGATGCTCAGCGGATGAGAATTTGGACAGGCACATCTGATGTGGGTTGTTCTGGTGTTTTCGCATCTACAGGTGTTGGACCACAGGTGCGGGGCCGCAGAAGCAGTTTGGCAACCGCAGATGCGGTCTAAGGCATTTGGGGAGTTGGTCGCAGATGCGGCCCAAGGACCGCAGAAGCGGAACCGCATCTGCAAGTAAAGGGGCTCAGGTGCGGAATCTGACCATTTAATAAAATTTCGCAGATGCGGAACCCCAGCCGCAGAAGCGGGACCGCAGGTGCGATGGACCCCTCGCAAAAGCGGAAATCGCTGGTCAAAAATATGAAAAATCGAGGGTTTGAGTTCATAACTTCTAAAATCGATTTGGAGCTCGGGAATAGACGATTTTGTGAGGATTTTGAAGAGGAGATCAGTGGGTAACGATTCCTAATCCTATTTCATTTGTATTTCATCAATCTATAGTAAGTTCTTCATTCTAATTAAGGAATTTGTGGGAAAAAGTTTTAAAATGGGAGAAAAGTTCCCCAATTGAAAATCCGAGAATTTAATGGGATTTTGGCGTCGGATTTTGATAATTCTTGTTCGAGTGTGTTCGTGAGTGAGTGAATGTTCATAATTTTTAAATTTTACCCGATTCCAAGTCGTGGGCCCGGGGGATTTTTTGGGGCGATTTTCCTAATTTCGTGTTTTAGCTTCGAATTGATTAGTTAAATTAGTTACTTAAAGTTATATTAACATTATGCAATTAATTTGAATAGATTTGGGCCATTTGGAGTCGAGTACTCGTGGCAAGAGCGCGATATTGAGTTGATTTGAGCAGTCGAGGTAAGTGGTCTGCCTAAGTCTGTGTTGGGACTTCCCCTTAGGATGTTTTGACATTAGGTGTGTGAACGCCATGTACGTGAGGTGACGAGTACGTACACGGGCCATTATTGCAAAAAATCCCGTTTTTTCCTTCAAAAATTATAAATTTCTTTTCTCCTATTGCATCACTTTAATTTTATTAAATTGTTTAACTTAGCTTAAGAAAGCATGCTTACCTGTTTAACATTAAATTGCCTATACTCTGTGCGCCATGCTTAGTTAGCTTATTGCTTTTCCCTACCTGCGATTAAATGAACTGTATAAATTGATGCCTTATCTGTCATTCATTTAGCATCGCATATTTAAATTGAGACTACAGACGTATTACGGGAGATTCCCCAGTACTGCATATTTAAATTGGGACTACGGACGTATTCCGGGAGATCCACCTGTACTGCATATTTAAATTGAGACTACAGACGTATTCCAGGAGATCCACCTGTATTGCATATTTAAATTGGGACTACGAAAATCCCCAAGTACTGCATATTTATTTTTGGGAATACGGATGTATTCCGGGAGATCCCCTTGTACTGCATAATCATCTGGAACTACGGGACGGTATCCCAGGAGATTCCACCTTGTGTTACCTTGTTCTGAGCCGAGGGCTCTCTTTAATGTTATGTTTTAGAATATTTTCTTTAATTGTTTACTGTAGAAATTACTTATCTTTCATACTGCTTTAAATTAATTTATATAAAATCTAGTAGAGCCTTAACCTGACCTCGTCACTACTTGACTGGGGTTAGGCTTGGAACTTACTGGGTACCAAATGTGGCGTACTCATATCCTTTCCTGCACATATTTTTCGTGTACAGATCCAGATACGAGTTATCAGTCTCGTGGCTAGTTGTTGCTGCTGATTCTAGGAGACCGTAAAGTATTTCTGTCGCATCCGTAGAATCCTCCGAGTCCCTTTCTATTCTATCTTATAGAGATATTTCCTATGTACTTTCCAGTTTTGTTTAGAGCTACTGTAGTGTAGAAGCTTGTGACTATATTGTGATAATCTCGGATTTATATTTTGTACATGCCGAACGGCATCGTTATGATTATTCAAATTTTGTCCTTAATTTCTTACTTATCATATTTTTAATTAAGTTTTATCCGCAAATTAGGCTCACCTAGTCGTAGACTAGGTGCCGTCACAATACCTTTCGAAGGGTAAATTGGGTCATGACACGTAAATTTATGTGGAGAGCTCAATGTCTCAGCGAGCTTGTCCACGTGTAAACACAAAAGCAACAAAAAATACCTAATTACCCTTACGTAAGCTACATGAGTTTTTCCGTAAAGTTACTTTGACCAGAAGCTACTCTCCTCCCCCCTTATTAATAGTAGTAAAGTAATACGTCCTCTGATCCACAATAAGTGATTTTTTGGCATTTTATTTGTGGTCCAAAATAAGTGATTTTTCCATATTTCAAAAATAAATTAATTATTTTTTTCCTACATTTCTCTTGGAGTAAATAATGTTAGAGTATGTATTAGGAGTGTTTAAGTAAATTTATAGAAAAGGCTAATATGATCAGTTTCGTTACTAATTAATGTTAAAAGGTGAGTTTTTTATATGTGTGAAAACAACAAAAAAATCGCTTATTTTGGACTGGAGGGAGTAGTTTTGTGTTCCATCAACTTCTAATACTTATAAAACTTTGTTGAAACACCCTTTTTCCACATACCAAACCGCCCAACTATATGAAAGTAGGAGCGACAAATGAGCGGGTCAGTTCGGGTCGGGTTAGAAACGGGTCATGAAAAATAGGGTTAACCGGCGGATAATATGTGTACCATATTATCCATGACTTCTTGCAATGATCTTTTTTAAGAGAATTCTTAGTCGCCCTAACTTGAGGAACCCCCAATTTGAGGCTTTACAAATGTAAAAGTTAGACTCATGGGTTATCCATTTTCTAAATGGATAATATGACTTTTATCCATATGTGACCCGCTTTTAAAAAGTTTATTATTCAACCATATTTTAGTAAATAATATGGGTGGTAAACTGTTTTCTTTTAATGGCGTTGTTCTGCCATCTTACAAAAATTAGGGGCTCAAAATACATCGTTGCAACCATAGGGGTCAATGTATAATTCGGATTCTCGCACGTGATAAGATCTAACAATTTTCTATGTCCCGTCACTTTGATATCCTTAATTAACTAAACCCCGTGTCCCACGGAAGTGGAACTCCTCAATTTCCACTTAGAGAGAAGTCTAATCGCCCATTCAGAATAGGAGGAGAATTGAACTGAAATGGCAGCGGCATTTTCTTCACTTGTTGGACAGCCACGGGCCATACTTTCAGCTTCTCCGACAGTCAGTTTTAGTCAAATCCGGAAACCGGCGAATTTCCTCTCAAGGGGTTTTATGGTGAATTCAAGCTCTTTCCCTCGAACTTGTACCATGGCTATGGTTAGAGACGAGAATGTTGATCCTTCTAGAGATGACTCTTCAATTAATTGGCCTTCCAATGATGATCCAAAGGTAACCAAATATTTGCGCCGGATAACTCTAGTGTTAACTTTTTTGCAGCTTTACATGTTTGATTTTGAATTAATTGCATTGTGATACGATTTAGAATAGAAGAGGTTGAAGCTACAGCTGAAGCTTGTACATTGGTCAGACATGGTTGTACGGTGAAGTTAATGAAAAGGGTCGGTTAATTAGTTCACAAGTTTTATTTCTTAATTACACATTGCACAACCTGGTTTAATTTTTGAAGTTATAATAACGTGCTTATGTCTGTTTCTTGTCGCCTGATTCATGATATTGTTGAATTATTAGTCCTGAATAAGTGATTAAAATTGAGTCGAGATAAGGAATATGTCACTGCGTGTTGATACGTTTACAGCTTGAGGGGATTACTATATAGTATTCTCTTCCTTTTTCATAGGAGGGGAATTTTGAACTAGGCTATGACTGTTAACTTTTATAGACTTGTTTCGTCTTTGGGAGAAGGATTTCACTATTTTTATCTATAATTTTTTTGTGTTCTATTCACAGGTTGTTGATGTTCCTGGGTCGCAGGAGCGAGATTTCACGGGTACCCCCTACATTCCAGTATATGTTATGCTACCTGTGAGTTGAATTAGATTTTCTTTCTTGTGGGACCTTATTCGTTTCCTCGAAGTTTATTCATCGATATAGCATCATATGATTCACTCTGTTTGGTGGCTTTTTGAATGCCGGAGCCAAGCATATTGTTAATCATTTTTAGTGTGTGCCTAAATTATTACTTGCCTAGTCGTCTCATCAAAACTTATCTTACAACTTAACATGTCAAATTGTTTGGAAACTGTAAACCATTTTGACTTTAATATGACAGATGGGCATCATCAACATGGAATGTGAAATTGTGGACGCTGATAATCTGGTTAATCAACTAAAGATCTTGAAGTCAGCTAAGGTGGATGGGGTTGTCGTGGAGTGCTGGTGGGGTATAGTGGAGGCACATACCCCACAAAGATATAATTGGAGAGGTTACAAGCGGCTTTTTGAAATTGTTGGAGATCTTAACTTAAAACTGCGGGTTAGTTCTCGGTTGTATGGAATTGCATCTTTAATGTGATCTGATGTCTTCTTTGACTTCTTCCCTTCTAAAGTTCTGTTGAAGGAATTGAACTTTCTCAGTCGTCTTACTTTTGAAAAAAATATCCAGGTAGTACTGTCATTCCATGAATGCGGAGGAAATGTCGGTGATGATGTTCATATTCCTCTTCCACGATGGGTTACAGAAATTGGTTATACTAATCCTGACATATTTTTTACCGACAAAGATCTAAGAAGAACCCATGAATGTCTCACCTGGGGAGTTGACAATGAGCGTGTTTTAGGAGGACGAATTGCTCTTGAGGTAATCTTTTTTTTTGTTCTTTTGTTTGTGCATCATATAGTTCAGTAGGCCGACATACTGTTTTCTACCTTTTTTCTTGATTTTATTTTATATCAAAGTATGGGAGAATAAGTAGCTTAAGGTAAATACCTTTGTACCATTACTGTTAAATTACTCACTATAATAGTGCTACTTATGTCAAAAACTTGCTAGTCTTTTGTTTTTTGGTTATTCAAATAATTAGTATTAGTACCCGCGCAGACAAAAACCATGTAAAAACTGACTTGGATTATTTGAATTGGAAATAACTTTAAAATATAAACCTTCCAGATAAATTTTTTTATATAACCATTAAATTTTAATTAAGAAGCAGGACATGACACTATTTCTCAAATCTCATAATCAATAATCTATTTTCTTTTCTATATCTGTAACAGCCCAACCACTTGAATTTACTATTTGCATTTCGTTTTGCTATCAATTTTAAAGAACACTAAACATGTCATATTGTGATATGTGTTGTTTGAACACATTATATCATGTTATTTTAACAAAATTCTAACTACCACTTTGTTTTTCATCTCAACTTCAAATAAATCTTATTCTTCTACATATTTAAACATTTTTGTTGTTTTTAGCTTATAGTTACTGTATTGTTCATTATGTAATATTATTATAATGTCATGCCATTTTTTATTAGCTTAGCAATTGACTTAAAATTTTACTTATTACCCTATATACCTAGTATANGTATTGTTTATTACTTAATATTATTATAATGTCATGTGATTTTTTATTAGCTTAGCAATTGACTTAAAATTTTAGTTATTACCCAACATACCTAGTATATTCTCACATGTAGGACCCGGTATTACCCTTTTAATAATCATCGATATATATATATATATTATGCTTTTATCCTCTTAATCAAAACTCTTTTATCATTTAAATATATTTATAATATTTTTAAGCTCTCTATTTTTCTTTTTATACATTCTCTTTAAATTATTTTTTTACATTAATATTTTCCCATAATAAAAGTAATATAAACAACTTTGAATTGTCTAAAACATTAATACATAATTTTTTTGATTATTATGTTCCAAATCCATTTGACTCTTCTTATAATTATTTTTCTATTACATCCAATTAAAATTTATTTCAAGATACAAATTTGACTTTTAATAATCCGTAGTAAAATAACCTACATTAGACATTACTTTTTTATTATTAAATTTTTATATATATAATTTTAAATTAAAAAATAATAGTAAATAATTAATTATTAACTAAATAACTAATTATTAAAGAAAATATTTTCGAATAACTTTTGAATGATACTCAAATATCGTAATATATGGATTTGTTTTTTAATATAGATAATATAATAGAAGATAAATATTTTTATATTTTATTTTATTATCTCAATAATATTTTCTGAATAAATAAAATTTTTTATTTTTAGAAAGGAAAATAAAAAATTATTATTAAGAAAAACGAAATTTTGAATTGGCGTTTTTTTTGTTGTGTTTTTAGTTTTTTAATTTTAAAATAAGTTAAAGACTCCAACTTGAAATTACTCTCCAATTTAAATGGATAATTGAAACTACTCTCCAATTTAATTTTCGTTTTTATATTATAAATATTTTATTTTATTATCTTATAGATATTTAAATTTAAAAATAATAACCAATAACTAATTATTAACTACTTATGCCATGTGACTTTTTCTTATGGTGCCACTTGGCTTAATGAGAGGGCTTTTTAATAATATATAGATCACATAACTTATTGTTCTGTATTTTTCTTTATTGTATTATCCAATATTTAGTATTAGTACATTGTTAATAGAAACTTTTATTAGAATATTACTTTATTTATAATAGAAGATATATATATATATATTTTTTATTTTTTTATTTTTTTTATTTTATTATATTATTCTCAATTATATTTTCTGAATCAATAAACTTTTTATTTTTATTTTTATTTTTATTATAACATATTTATTATTAGTATATTATTTTATATATATATATATATATATAAATTCAAAATAACAAATAATTAATTATTAACTAAATAACTAATTATTAAAGCAAATATTTTCGAATAACTTTTGAATGATACTCAAATATC
>ML422954.1:59171-158181 GCA_005239525.1 Nicotiana knightiana | reverse complement strand
TTTCGTTTTTATATTATAAATATTTTATTTTTTATTTTATAGATATTTAAATTCAAAAATAATAAACAATAACTAATTATTAACTGCTTATACCATGTGGCTTTTTCTTATGATGCCACTTGGCTTAAAGAGAGGGCTTTGTCCTCTCCTTTTAATAATATATAGATATAGATATAGATATAGATTTTCTGAATAAATAAACTTTTTTATTTTTAAAAAGGAAAACAAATTATTTTTAAGAAAAAAGAAATTTTGAATTGGGGTTTTTTTTTTTTGTAATTTTAGTTTTTGTATTTTAAAATAATTTAAAAACTCCAACTTGAAACTACTCTCCAATTTGAATGGACAATTGAAACTACTCTCCTATTTAATTTTCGTTTTTATATTATAAATATTTTATTTTATTAATTTATAGATATTTAAATTCAAAAATAATAACTAATAACTAATTATTAACTAAATAATCAATTATTAACTACTTATGCCATGTGACTTTTTCTTATGATGCCACATAGCTTAATGAGAGGGTTTTGCCCTCTCCTTTTACTAATATATAGATATAGATATATAGATAGATATAGATATAGATTAATTTTTTTACTTTAAAATAATTTAAAGACTCAAACTTGAAGCTACTCTCCAATTTGAATGCACAAGTTTTTTAAATTTTCTTTTTTATATTATAAAATAATTTTATTTATTATTTTATAGATATTGAGATTAAAAAATAATAAATAATAAGTAATTATTAATTACTTATGCCATGTGGCTTTTTCTTATGATGCCACTTGGCTTAAGGAGAGGGCTTTATCCTCTCCTTTTAATAATATAATATGTGTTGTTTGAACACATTAGATCATGTTATTTTAACAAAATTCTAACTACCACTTTGTTTTTAAACTCAACTTCAGATAAATCTTATTCTTCTACATATTTAAACATTTTTTTTTGTTTTTAGCTTATAGTTACNAAATGATAAGTTCTGACATGGTTGATTAAATTAAACAATAGGCAGCCAGTGGGATTTTATGACAGTACTCATGCATACGAGTTTAATTTCCTCTCTCTAAGGAGCAAATTTAGAATTTTAAATCTGTACGTAGTACTAGCCATATATGTATTAGTATTTCTTTTCCTAACAGTAAATATGGATTTAATATATAATGTATCGAAGCAACGGAAGGATAGCCAAGTACACGAAGGTATTTCGCGTCCATAGAGAGTCCGGGGAAAAGGTCGTACCCTAATGAAGTGTGATATAGGCTGCTACCCTAATGTTTTGAGTTTACAACTCGAACCCGTAATATATAAATTACACGAAGATAACTTTACCGTTGATTCAAGGTTCCTTTCCTATCGAAACAATAGAAGGGGTCGCGTGTATATATATATATATATATATATATACCCTTAATCAAAAATCTTCTATCATTTAAATATATTTATAATATTTTTAAGCTCTCTATTTTTCTTTTTATACATTCTGTCTCCTATTATGAAATTTTGAATATTTTTTTTACATTAATATTTTCCTATAATAAAAGTAATATAAACAACAACTTTGAATTGTCTAAAACATTAATACATAATGTTTTTGATTATTATGTTCCGAATCCATTTGACTCTTCTTATAATTATTTTTCTATTACATCCAATTAAAATTTCGTTCTCTTTTAGTTTCAAGATACAAATTTGACTTTTAATATTCCGTAGTAAAATAACCTACATTAGACATTAATTTATTATTATTAAATTTATATATATATATGTTTAAATTCAAAAATAATAACAAATAATTAATTATTAACTTAATAACTAATTATTAAAGCAAATATTTTCGAATAACTTTTGAATGATACTCAAATATCATAATATATAGATTTGTTTTTTAATATAGATAATATAATAGAAGATAAATATTTTTATATTTTATTTTGTTATTCTTAATAATATTTTCTGAATTAATAAACTTTTTTATTTTTAAAAAGGAAAATAAAAATTATTATTAAGAAAAAAGAAATTTTGAATTGGCGTTTTTTTTTTAATTTTAGTTTTTTTATTTTAAAATAAGTTAAAGACTCCAACTTGAGACTACTCTCCAATTTCAATGGACAATTAAAACTACTCTCCAATTTAATTTTCGTTTTTATATTATAAATATTTTATTTTTTATTTTATAGATATATAAATTCAAAAATAATAACAAATAACTAATTATTAACTACTTATGCCATGTGGCTTTTTCTTATGATACTCTTATAATTATTTTTCTATTACATCCAATTAAAATTTCTTTCTCTTTTAGTTTCAAGATACAAATTTGACTTTTAATATTCCGTAGTAAAATAACCTACATTAGACATTAATTTTTTATTATTAAATTTTTATATATATATTTTTAAATTCAAAAATATAACTAATAATTAATTATTAACTTAATAACTAATTATTAAAGAAAATATTTTCGAATAACTTTTGAATGATACTTAAATATCGTAATATATAGATTTGTTTTTTAATATAGATAATATAATAGAAGATAAATATTTTTATATTTTATTATATTATTCTCAATAGTATTTTCCTAATAAATAAACTTTTTATTTTTAAAAAGGGAAATAAAAATTATTATTAAGAATTTTTTTTTTGAATTGGCTTTTTTTTTTTTTTTTTNAAATTTTTTTTTTTGAATTGGTTTTTTTTTTTTTTTTTTTTTTGTAATTTTAGTTTTCTTATTTTAAAATAAGTTAAAGACTCTAACTTGAAACTACTCTCCAATTTAAATGGACAATTAAAACTACTCTCCAATTTAATTTTCGTTTTTATATTATAAATATATTATTTTTTATTTTATAGATATTTAAATTCAAAAATAATAACCAATAACTAATTATTAACTACTTATGCCATGTGACTTTTTCTTATGATGCTCCTTGGCTTAATGAGAGGGCTTTGTCCTCTCTTTTTAATAATATATAGATATATAGATAGATATAGATATAGATTAGTTTTTTATTTTAAAATAATTTAAAGACTCAAATTTGAAACTACTCTCCAATTTGAATGCCCAAGTTTTTTTAATTTTCTTTTTTATATTATAAAATATTTTATTTATTATTTTATAGATATTGAAATTAAAAAATAATAACCAATAACTAATTATGAACTAAATAAGTAATTATTAATTACTTATGCCATGTGGCTTTTTCTTATGATGCCACTTGGCTTAAGGAGAGGGCTTTATTCTCTCCTTTTAATAATATATAGATGATACACCATTCACGCAAAATCGGTAATAATATGACTTCTTGAAGAATTTTCCCATCCCAAAAACATATAATGGTTTAAGGTGTATTATTTCAATGACTAATTTTCTCGTACAGGTTTACTTTGATTTTATGAGAAGCTTCCGCATGAAGTTCAATGAGTTCTTTGAAAATGGAATCATCTCTGAGATTGAAATTGGACTTGGTCCATGTGGAGAATTACGATACCCTTCTCATCCTGCAAAATTTGGGTGGAAATATCCTGGTATTGGTGAATTTCAGGTGAATTTATCCTCTCAAATGGTTATTGACAATTTTCTATCGTAAATGGTACTTCACCCGATCAACATTGTGAATACTTGTACTCACAGTCCAATATTAAATGTGTTTTGACTTTTTTTTTTATAATGGTGGTGTTCGGTTAACTTGTCCACCAAGGCTTAGGTGGGCGGAAAGTAATCACCTAATATATTTTGCCTCCACTAGAATTTGAACCCGAGATCTAATGGTTGTTCCAGCGTCAATTCCAATAATTGTTTCTAGTTTGATAGCCCTCTGTCTTGCAATGGAAAGCGCAGAAAGACAACCAATAAAGAAATAAAAACAAGGAGAAAGATAATAGTCATAAGTGACAGTTTAGAGACTCTCAAGTATCACAATAAGGTCAAAGACTTGTTCAATTTATCATGTCTTTGGATAGCTTTTCTTCTTTTCGATTTTGATAAGAAAGAATAAACACACCACTGTTTCCAATATCTGCTCATTTAGAAATATGGGAGAGAATAGAAATAGAAACGTCTCACAAAAAATAGAAACACCTCACTAGTAATTTGACTACTATCCATATAGACTTGCCAAAATACTTGAGCGCTTCCTTGGCTTCTTGCTCCCCTTGAAAGCCCGTAGTGTCAAACAACCTACTTTTCATATCTCCGATTATAATGATAATTCAGCTACAACATACCTAGTGTAACCCAACAAGTGGAGTCTGGATAATGAAAATTCTTAAGGATAATAAATAATCAAAAAATGAAAAACACAGGCTTCTGTATCTTCCGAAAGCATCAAATTCCTTGTTAAAGATGCACCATATATCCGAAGCAATAACAATTTAAGTATCTTAGCCATGGTTTCTCCCGTTGTGCAAACTTTCATGCCCTTAATGTCATGCTCACTTTGGATCTTCCCACATTTATAATAATAGTAATAGATTAGCTATCGACTCTTGATATCTAGCGTGACATATTTATTAATCATGTGTGCTTACATCCTTTGCAGTGCTATGATAAGTACTTGTTTAATAGCTTGAAAAAGGCAGCGGAGGCAGCCGGATGCTCATCATGTGGTAAAGTACCTTGGAATGCAGGTTATTACAATTCTAAACCACAAAACACCGAGTTTTTCCGTGATGGTGGAGAATATAATAGCATTTATGGTAGATTTTTCTTGAGGTGGTACACTCAAGTTTTAATTGATCATGGTGATCAAGTACTTCGCTTGGCAAATTTGTCTTTTAAAGGCACTCCTATAGCAGCAAAGGTGGTAAAAGTGTAAAATATATTCCTTTAAATGTTAGACATATTCATGGCATCATAAATTGCTTTTTTAGATTGATTTCGGTTCCTGATGCACTCTGATTGATGAGCAGCTACCAGGAATCTATTGGTGGCGCAACACTAGGATTTGTGCAGCTGAATTAACAGCTGGCTTTTACAGCGTTTACTGTCATGGTGGCTATTCTACAGTTGCGTCAATGTTAAAGAAGCATGAGGCAGCTCTGAATTTCACATGTCTTGAATTGCATACCGTTTATCGGGATATTGCCTTTCCAAATGCATCATTAGTTGACCCTGAAGGCCTAGTATGGGAGGTAAACATTTGAAATTTAACACGCAGAGGATATGTTGTGTTATTTAGTTTTTTCGAGGAATCTTGGTGTTAATGTGCAAGTAATTGTTTGTCGTACACTACACGTAATTGAAAAGTAAAGTTTTAAAGATGTTGTTGGTGTTTAACCATGAAAAATTGGAAAGTAACATTTGTTTGTCTAAAGGCTCGAGGTTGCAAATATGTATTATTGTCTGATGTAAATGAAATATGCAAAGCTTAAATGATTTTTGCCTATAGGAGAGATTCATGTTGTCAAGCAACTAGGCTGTGAGCCATTTAAACATTTCAAAGAATCAACTTCTCTTACATTTTTCGTCCTTGCTCAGGTAAATGCTGTTTTGTCGATATTGTTTCTATTTTTTAGAGTGTTTTTCCTTTTTTTTTTTGTGGGGATGGTGGTGGGGATTGTTTTTGCTGTACAAATTAATCACAAATAGCTCAGAAACTTGATGTTCATCTTCATCAAAGAGATAATTAATCATGCAGTGTATATCCATGTATTGTCTCTGCATCACTGGATATACTTGGTTTTTGTTTAAGGGATTTCCCAAAATTGCAGGTGCTAAATGTTGCATGGGATGCCTACATACCTGTTGCTGGTGAGAATGCACGTCCATGCTACCATAGAGAAGGCTACAACAAGATCTTGGAAAATGCCAAGCCTAGGAATGATCCAGTTGGTCGATACCATTTATCTGCGTTTACCTACCTCAGGCTGAGCCCAACTCTATTGGAGAAACACAATTTCATGGAGTTTGAACGATTTGTACAGAAGATGCATGGTAAATCCTTCTCCGTATCAATTAGAAGCATTGAGGATTTACTGTAATTTTAATATGCAACTACGCAATTACCCATTAAATGTACTTCTCTATGAAGTAGCGAGTTATCTATGATTGATAGTCGTCTTATTCTT
This sequence comes from Nicotiana knightiana, assembly GCA_005239525.1. Lineage (NCBI taxonomy): Eukaryota > Viridiplantae > Streptophyta > Magnoliopsida > Solanales > Solanaceae > Nicotiana > Nicotiana knightiana. Next base: position 152,109 of record ML422954.1, on the reverse strand, counting down.
GTTTGTAGGCGTACAATGTAACTATCTGAGTTGGAGTCATTTTTGGAATCTGGAATAAATTCCTGTTGCAGCCCCAGGAATTTGAGTAAGGGTCATTCCATATTTCGAAGTTATGACAACGGCCGAGTTCTTTATCGTAAGAGATCGATAATGCGGCCTCAAAATCACTTCCTTTGTAGGATTTATTTATTTTTCCTTTGAAAGATAGGTGTCTTATATTGCACCAGTGATTTTATAAATTCATTTTGCAGTATCATATTAACATGTCTGTTTAGTTTTATTTAACAAAATAAAAATTTAATTAAACTATGTGAAATTTAGAAATTTAATAAATTTAAGATTTTTTGGCGCTTTTAATTATGCATATTTTGTTTTCCAAAAATTCAATTCTAAATATATTATATTACTTTTGTTAATTAACAAAAGAAGGAGTACATGTTTTACGGTAGAATGATGATTGTCTACACTTGTAGGTGAGCCAGTAGATTTAAAAGGATTCCAACCTTAGGCTTGATCGGATATCCTTCGTTCACGAAAACAAACAAAAAAGAAAAAAGAGAAAAAGTAGTATTTCCTTCTGTCTCAATTTATGAGAACCTATTTTCTTTGTAGTCTGTGCCGTAAAAAAATATCTTTTTTCTTATTTCGAAATAATTTACCTTTATGCAATGATTTATTGTCACATAAAATTTATGTGACTCATTTTACATCACAAGTTCAAAAGTATTCTCTCTTTTCAAACTGGGGGAATTTCTTACATCATAAGCTCATTTCTTAAAAAAAGTCATTAATCTAATTCATTTAAGTTAAAAAAAACAGGGGGGAATCTTTCTAAAATTAGGGCTCTAATTACCCTATTTAACAGTAGAACTAGTATTTCTAAAATTAGGGCAATTCAAGAAAGAAAATTCGAGCTATTGCGACAGAAGTTATTATGAAAAAGGAATTGAAGCCTAAAATCAAGAAACCCCTAAACCTGTAAGTTGTCTTAAGTAATAAGGTGTAAGTATACATAATAATGGTAATTAGGCTCCCATAATCGCGTAGCTAGGTAAAATTCTGAAAATTACTAACAGAACTTATAGGTTGAGAATTGCTTACCATTTGTGCGGTGACTGTTTAAAACAATAAAAGTGTATTATTTAAGTACAACTCGAGTATTCAATTTTTAAAACTAATGAGATTTTAAAATGCGCTGCAATCAACTTAAAGTGTCGTCACTAGTTCACGCGTTGCACGCATATTTGGTACCACTTGCTGAATGGATATATATCAAAAAATAGATTAGAAATAAATATATATCTCATGAAATTATAACTGTGGGATATTTCATGGTATTATCTATACACCTCCTATATGAAATAGCTAATACAATCATTGTAGTATAAAATTTAAACTAACATTACCTGATACACACAACCAAATATAAAATAACTATCATTCAAAAATTTATAATAGCTAATATACTTATTGCGTAAGCCAAACGACCCCTAATTAAGACCTTTCGCGAACAAAGTTAAGAAATGTACTCTATATCCAACGTTATATGCATTCTAGGCATGGCCCAATAGAACTTATTTGAATTAGCTGACTTTTAATTTACTTACAGTTCATAGATTTCAAATGTTGAGAGTTGAGATTCGAAGTTTCGATTCTATTAAAATAACCATTCAATTATTAAGCGACTTTATCGTTGTATTATTGAGAAAAGGAAAAAAATGGCTTATTAGACAAGTTTACCATTTGATAGAGTGGAATTAATGTTCATCCAATAATATGAACTTTAAGATATGTAATATGTGGATTTTGGTTATTGGTGTTATTTCACCATATCTAATTCTACTGCATGATAAAATATATGACACAGACATTTTGATTGGTGTACTAACCAATTTAATGGTGAGTTTTGTTAAGCAACATCCAAAAAATGAAATTAAACGCACACGCATGGATATAACATCATGCTCCTTTAATTATTAGCTAGATGCAAAGTTCAAAAAAGGGCGTACATGGACCGGGTTGATTCGATTTTTATCAAAATCAAATAAATTATATCGGTTTGGATTAGTTCGATTTCACCGGATTTTTCGAGTTTTCTTTGTTACATGAATATTAATTATTTCAATCTTATTTTCTTGAAGTTATAAATAAAGTTTTGATAAGTGAATATATTGTTGGCCCAAGAAATTGAATAGTTTTGAAGATGGAACTCAGAAATGAACCAGGTCCATCACTGGCAGCCATAAATACGAGCAGAGTCAAAGGCACATGAGGTGCACATGCAAGAGATAAACGAAATCTGGTAAAATAGAGATATCTCCTGATCAAAAAGATTGCAAAAACAATAAGAAGAAGGACCCCTTATTAAGTAAGAACAGTATCTGAGATAAGGAAGGATTTGAGGAGTTGAGATTAATTAGAACTCTTCCACCAAGGATGAATTGCATTAGAACTCTAGTTAACTCTTTATATATTAATCTTATATATTTCTGTTTGTTATTACTGTACAGGCACACACAAAAGCAGAAGTTAAGCAAGAATTGAGAGCAAAATTAGCAACGCAATTTTGCAAGCAGTTTGTGTGAAATTTGAGTGTGCGAATCTGAAGCTACTTGAACAAGCTCGAAGAACCAGTTCCAACTCTTGTCTTTTAGTCTAGTTTACTTGTAGTAGGTTGTTTTAACTTTTACCTTTTCAGCTTTATCTAGAAGCGTCTGTAATAAGTACTGCGTGTATCAAGTTATAGCTAACTTGGAGTTTGTCGCAAATAGCTAGAGGCTAGTTTGCTACAAGGGATGAGAGGTAATCCTAGGTTTACAAAAGAGTTCTTGTAAATGCTGTTTGGCTCACCGATTAAGAGTTTTGGTAAAATCCTACTGGGAAGTAGGTCGTGATTTATTCACCTTTTGAGCTAGGTGTTTTCCACATAAAATCTCTGTATTTTTTTATTTTTTGTATTTATTATTTCACAAACAGTAGGAGTTGGAACACATAGAAGAACCTGGTCCTTCTATAACAAGTACATGCAAAAATCGAACACCACACAAATCGCCCCCTCTTGTGTGATATTGACGTATAAAACATCAATTGGTATCAAAGGTGGTTATCCTTGAAGAGGTTAACACCTTAGGAGAAGATTAAGATGAGTGCACCACCTGGGAATTGGGAAGGACAATCAACTGCTAGGCCACCACTCTTCAATGGCCAGTACTACTCCTGGTGGAAGAACAAGATGAGAGACCATATAATTGGAGAAGACTATGAGCTATGGGACATTGTTACTGATGGTCCCTTGGCCACCATGAAGAAGAATGCTGAAGGAGTAGTGTGATGACCCAAAGGGTCATCTTAGGATTTAAAACTTTATTCCGAGCTCGTTAGCCTTAAAAATATTATTTTTATTTACCTTGATTTGCTTGCGCAGTCCAGGCGTGAATCCGGAAAGCCTTTATGTGAAAATACATGAAATAATAATTTTTGAGTGTTAAAATTTAATTTTGTTGACATTGGTCAACGTTTTAGAATGAGCACACCACAGCGGTGCCCAGTTAGTATCAAGACTTACCTCGGTGAAGTAGTGAGGAGGACTAGTCAAGACATCCACTGGTCTAATAACTAAACATGCATAAATAAGAAATTACAGAAACATAACATTTTTATAATATATACACAATTTGGCTAACAACGTAACAACTACAATAAGGAAGGAAAATTAGCAAACAACAATGGTAAACAAAAATAATACTCCGAAGGATGGATGGAAACATAGCCCAAACCCGGAAAATCACAATACAGTAAGGGCAAATAGTAACTCAGCACTGCAATAGTTCCCACATCAGGCCTTAGCCAACAACCCCAATAAATTGGTCAAATCTTCAAGTGTAAACTTTCACCCGCAAGCTTATATTGAAAGCTTTAACATATAATCATTTCAAACAGAAAATTTCTTTGAAATATACTTCCTCCGAATATATATATACTTTTCAGAAAGATAATCTTCAAACGTAGTTCCTTCAAGATAAAAGCTTTTCAAATATATTTTTCCAATAAATGTCCTTCAAACATAGTTTTCTTCAAGATAAATGCTTTTCAAATATACCTTTCCAAACAATAGTCTTTCAAACATAGTTTTCTTCAAGGTAAATGCTTTTAAACTATACTTTTCAAATAATATCTTTCAAACAAAAATTCTTCAAGATAAATTCTTTTCAAATAGCATTTTTCAAGTAAATATCCTTCGATTATAGGTCACCTTGTAACACCTAAGCATAGAAGATTAAAAGTTCCGAACACAGGTATATCAACAGGACAAATATTCCAGGATCACATCCCGTAGTTCCGAATTTATTATGCAGTATAGGGGGATCTCCCGGAATACGTTCGAAGTCCCAAAATAAATATGCAGTGTTGGGGGATCTCTCGAAATATGTTTGTGGTCCCAAAATAAATATGCAGTACATGGGGGATCTCCCAGAATACGTCTGTGGTCCCCTAAGTAAATATGCAGTGTAGGAGGGATCTCCCAGAATACGTCTGTAGTCCCCAAAGTAAATATGCAATGCAACCAACAAGGATAACAACTATAACATGACAGAATACATCATATATCGCCACAACAGCTACAAAAGCAACAAATGAAAGAAATGCAATGTACGACGAGCAAATCATTACAAGACCTTAAATCATAAGAATGGCAGAACTCACTCACAAGGAATAACCACTGAAGAGAAATACCAAGTGTAAAGAAAACAACTTAACTAGGGAAAAAAAGACGTATCAACGAATCCACAATATTCAAGTCAAGAATAAGAAGCCAACACAAGTAAATTAATTTCAAATAAAGGCAAGTCGACTATGATATAGGTTATCAAAATACCTTTTAATGTTGAGCGAGTACAAGAGATTTTCCAACAAATTCAAATAAGGAAAAGCTGCAAAAGATAACCATAACTCCAACTAATACTAAACCATTATAGAGTGAGATAATACTAATTCCAATTAAATAGGTAGTTTATGAAAAATATAGGACGATGGTAGAAGGGTAAAATCTTCAGTTAAGTCAATTAAGATCAAGTAAGCAATAAAGTGAATCTAAAATCAAGTAATTCTAATTTAAGCCGGTAGATATGAAACTAGCAATCAGAAACGCAGTAATAATAAGTACAAGCTCGTACACAGGGAATAAAATAACCTAAGAACACTAAAAGGCCAACCTCCTACAAAGAATCCTGAGCACACACTCATCACCTTGTGTACATGGGCTACAATCAACATAGAAGACTCAAATACTAGGGGAAAATTCCACCACACAAGGTGAGGCAAGATACTTACCTCAATGTCGACAAACCGGTACTCTAAAATGAACTCCGCGGGTAAAAAGACCTCCGAAAGGCTCAAATCTAATAAAAATAACTTCAAAACACAAATAAAACTCGTAAGGAACTATTCCGGATCATAATGTCTTAATCTTTACAAAATTCTAGAAATTGACCCAAAAGTCGACCCGGGCCCGCATCTCGGAAGCCAACAAAATTTACAAATTCCTAACACCCATTCAATTATGAGTCCAACCATACTAATTTCATCAAATTCCGATGCCAAATCGATGTTCAAACCTAATTATTCTCTTTAGAAAAGTTTTGGATAAAACCCCCAAAATGGATTAATTCAAAAAATGAACTTATTTAATCCTTCCTCCAATTCGACTCTGAATCATCTGGTAATTGAACCCAACCATGCACGTAGGTTGATATACATAATGTGAAGCTGATCAAGGCCTTATGCCACCAAACAGAGCTTAAATTCTCAAAGCGACTGGTCGAGTCGTTACATTCTCCCAATCTTAAAACAAGCTTTTGTCCTTGAACGTGTCAAGCTTCGCCTCGAAGTCCTCAAATCACTGAATGCACACTTCCAACATACACCAGCGGGTGATCCCACGTCACCCAACTCTACACAAGCCTGACGATACCATATCAAGTGCAATTTAGCCTTTCTACCAACATTGATAAGCCTTGTACCCCAAATTCTCACCTTATATTCATGCACAAAAAGACCTGATTCTAAATCCATATCCGGTATCAGTCTCAACCAGCTGCATCAACTCATGCCTACACCCACAAGGTATGACCACACAACATAACACACCACATATAGGCCCTTGATAACACTTTTGATCACAATAGCTGCCCCAAATCAACCCATCACTGACAGTTAGCCTCATATCTGATAGAATCTCTGTTTCAAACCTCCGTAACACTGATAATGGTGCAAGAACCACAAAGACCTCATAATTAGACAGCTGAATCACCAAGCCACAACTAACACCATCTGGCACACACCCCGCAAGCTGAAACTCAAGAAGCACATAACAAAAATGACTGATATGAAAAGAGAAACACATAAGGAAACTACCAAACAAGCCCAAAGGAACAACTCTGTATCAATGCTGACCTACAAAAGCAATATAACAAAGAATAAGTAAAGCATATGAACAAATCACAAGGATCCTATCCTGATATCACTTCCACCGCGGTACTCAGCCCGGTTCCAACATATCGAATCACAAGAGATCACGAGGGTCTCTTTCTAAACTATAAATCACATACCGAATATATATAATACCAATTGAAACCTTCCAATAACTCAGCTCTGCCACTAAATCACAATACTCACTGAACTCTCATCCCAGTAGAGTATCAAATCACAGCTCGTAACCAAACAAATACTCATGAAAAATCACATCAAGCTTACCATGATGATCAAAGAGGACTCACTTCTAGCCTCACCACTCTCAATGATGAACAAAAACAACGATAGACACGGGCTACCAGTCATAAAATCTCCCAACAGGAGCAAACACAAAAATAGAGTGCAAAGCATGAAACTCACTCATAAATGAAGCAACAAATAAGGAACTATTTCCGACCAGCAGAACTATTATGAAATGCAAATGGTGCCTCTATGTAACATATCAAAACATACATGTATGATAATATCTGGCACAACGGCCTCCGGCCTACTATATGAAATACATCAACGGGCAGAGCCTCTATCTCTTGCCTCTACTCGCCTGAATAACTCGCTGTGACACACCTGCTCAAATCCTAGGACAATCTCTCACCATATGGATGATATCTCCACACTCAAAGAAACCTTCTGCTGACGTGGCTGTGGAAATTAAGTAGTACGAGTACTTTGAGACCCATGAGCACCTGAAACACTGCGCGAAGCCGTAAGTACAAACTGAAATTGCTGGTCCATAAACTTCTACCATGTCGTACCCTTCCTCCAAAATAAGGACCAATAGATCTCTCCAGTTTACGAGGCCTCCTCGCCTCCCTATACTCTCTCTCCTGATCTTGTATGTCCTCTCGCTCCCGGCCCCACATGTGCCCTAACCAGCGAGTGATCCCTACCACCTGCTGAAACGAAACATCTGACTCCAACTCTTAAGCCATGTCGAACCGAATATCATGCCTGAGCCCCTTAATGAATCTTACAGACTCGCCATCTAACTGTAGAGATCAAGGCAGGTGCATGTCTAGCCAAATCACTGAATCTGATGGCATACTCTAATACTGACATAGTGCCCTGACGCAACTGCTCAAACTCCACGCGCCATGTATCCCGAAGGACTGAGGTACAAAATTTCTCAAAATATCTCTGAAAACTGAATCCATGTAAGTGAAGCTGCATCAGCCGGGCTACCCATCTCATATGCCCGTCACCACTGATAAGTCGCTCCCTTAAAATGGAACGTAGTAAAAGCGACCCCACTCCTCCCAACAACATCCATAGTGCAGAGGATTCTATAGCACTCCTCCAAAAAACCTCGGTGCACCCTCTGAAGCTAAACCGCTGAATGTAGGAAGATTATATCTCTTGAACCTTGCAAATCTAAGTTGTACTTCCTCGGATGCTGCTTCTCTGACCATGAGGTGAACTAGAACCACATGATGTGTCTCCATGACACCAAGAACCTGACCAACGTGAACCCGCTACTCTGGAGTGTGGGCGGCGGGAGTCTAGGCTCCTCCCTCGGTATATGAAGTAACTGGTGCAATTGGAAATAATCCCACCTCAGCCTATGTACCAATCATGCTCAGGAACTGTCCTAAAGTCTCCTGAAGTCCGGGGGTAACTGCAGGCGCCTCCAGTACCTGCCCCCAACTGGAACTACTGGAGTCTCCCCAACTGCTGCTCTGGTAGGTGAACTAGCTGCGGCACGAAGTCCTCGTCGGCTCTGCCTCTTACCCTAGGGACATATGCTCCGGGGGTAACATCATCAGGAACCGCAGCTCGCGCCCTATCCATTTGTGAGAGAATGGAATGATAAATTTCAAACTTCAAGATCAAAGAATCTCGCACGATAGAATGAAGGAAGTCAAATTGTCCTAATAGTTTCGTAGCCTCTCGAAGATAAGTACAGATGTCTCTGTACCGATCCGCAAGACTCTACTAAACTCGCTTATGACTCGTAGAACCTATGAACCTAGAGATTTGATACCAACTTGTCACGACCAAAATTTTCCTCTGTTGGGTATCGTGATGGCACCTAATCTTAGGGACTAGGTAAGCCTAACATTTACTGAATAACAACAATAATAAAGGAAATCTAATAGTCTTGATATAGAAATCTTTAAAGAATTTACAATTTCCCAAAACCGGTAGTACAAGTCATAAGCTCTAAAGAGTAAACTACACTCCTAAACACAACTGTTTGGAAGCGAGTAAAACAGTTGAAACAAGGTAAGAAGGTGACTCCGAAGCCTGCGAACGCGGAGACAGGTTTACCTTGAGTCTCTTCTGCAAGGATCCGCACAGCTACTAACGATCAATACCTGGATCTGCACAAAAATGTGCAGAAATGTAGAATGAGCACATCACAGCGGTGCCCAGTAAGTATCAAGACTAACCTCGGTGAAGTAGTGATGAAGACTAGTCAAGACACCCACTGGTCTAATAATTAAACAGGCATAAATAAAAAAAATAACGGAAACATAACATTTTTCTAATATCTACACAATTTGGCTAACAACGTAACAACTACAATAAGGGAGGAAAAACATCAAACAACAATGGTACACCAAAATAATACTCCGAAGGATGGATGGAACACATCCCAAATCCGGAAAATCACGATACAGTAAGGGAAGGTAGTAACTCTGCACTGCAATAGTTCCCACATTAGGCCTTAGCCAACAACCCCAATAAATTGGTCAAATCTTCAAGTGTAAACTTTCACCCGCAAGCTTATATTGAAAGCTTTAACATATAATCATTTCAAATAGAAAATTCCTTTGAAATATACTTCCTTCGAATATATATACTTTGCAGAAAGATAATCTTCAAACATAGTTCCTTCAAGATAAAAGCTTTTCAAATATACTTTTCCAATAAATGTCCTTCAAACATAGTTTTCTTCAAGATAAATGCTTTTCAAATATACCTTTCCAAACAATAGTCTTTCAAACATGGTTTTCTTCAAGGTAAATGCTTTTCAACTATACTTTCCAAATAATATATTTCAAACATAGTTTCTTCCAGATAAATACTTTTCATATATGCTTTTCAAATAGGTACATTTTTCAAGTAAATATCCTTCGATTACAGGTCACCCTATAACGCCTAAGCTTAGAAGATTAACAGTTCCGAACACAAGTATATTAACAAGGGAAATCTACCAGATCTCATCCCGTAGTTCCGAATTTATTATGCAGTCCAGGGGGATCTCCCAAAATACGTCTGTAGTCCCAAAATAAATTTGCAGTGCTGGGGGATCTCCCGGAATACATCCGTAGTCCCAAGATAAATATGCAGTACAGGGGGGATCTCCCAGAATATGTCCGTAGTCCCAAAAGTAAATATGCAGTGCAAGGGGGATCTCCCAGAATATATCTGTAGCCCCCAAAGTAAATATTCAATACAACCAACAAGGATAACAACTATAACACGACATAATACATCGTACGTCGCCACAATAGGTATAAAAGCATCAAATGATAGAAATGCAATGTACGACGAGCAAATAAATACAAGAACTTAAATCACAAGAACGGCAGAACTCACTCACAAGGAATAACCACTGAAGAGAAATACCAAGCGTAAAGAAAATAGCTTAACTAGGAAGAAACAAGACGTAACAACGAATCCACAATATTCAAGTCAAGAATAAGAAGCCAACACAAGTCAATTAATTACAAATAAAGGCAAGTCGACTAAGATATAGGTTATCCAAATTCCTTTTAAGGTTGAGCAATTACAAGAGATTTCTCAACAATTCAAATAAGGGTAAGCCGCAAAAGATAATCATAACTCCAATTAATTCTAAAAAATTATAGGGTGAGATAATACTAATGCCAATTAAATAGGTAGTTTATGAAAAATATAGCACGACGGTAGAAGGGTAAAATCTTCAGTTAAGTCAATTAAGATCAAGTAAGCAATAAAGTGAATCTAAAATCAAGTAATTCTAATTTAAGAAGGTAGAGATGAAACTAGCAATCAGGAACGCGGTCATAACAAGTAAATGCTCGTACACAGGCAATACGATAACCTAAGAACCCTAAAAGGCCAACTCCTACAAAGAAGTCTGAGCATGCACTCGCCACCTTGCGTACATGGGCTACAATCAATATTGAAGACTCAAATACTAGGGGAAAATTCTCCCACACAAGGTTAGGCAAGATACATACGTCAAAAATGACAAAAATATACTCTAAAATGAACTCTGTGGGTGAAAAGAGCTCCGGACGGCTCAAATCTAATCAAAATAACTTCAAACAACAATAAAACCCGTAAGGAACTATTCCGGATCATAAAGTCTTAATCTTTACAAAATTCTAGAAATTGACCCAAAAGTCGACCTTCGGCCCACATCTCGGGACCCGAAAAAATTTACAAATTACGAACACCCATTCAATTATGAGTCCAACCATACTAATTTCATCAAATTCCGATGCCAAATCGATGTTTAACCCCAATTATTCTCTTCAGAAAAGTTTTGGATAAAACCACCAATTGTCCAATCAAAACATGGATTAATTCAAAAAATCAACTTCTGTAATGATACTAAAATGCAAAAATAATACTTAGATACTGACCCCGATGAAAAGACGAGAAGAACACCGCAAAAGTCACCTCAATCGGAGCTCTAGAACTCAAGATATGCTCAAATTACTAAAATGACGCGGTCTGATTTTTCTATACTCAGGGATTTTCGCATTTGCGACCAAAATACCCGCACGTGCACATTTCCAGCTGTCAATTCTGCATTTGCAGACCATTTTGCGCACCTGCGGATACGGGCCCAACTTCGCACCTGCGAAACACCAGTACCATCTCTCTTCTCCGACACTAAAATGAGCATAACTTCCTCATACGGTGTCCAAATTCGACGATTATTTTTGCTATAGCTCCATAATTACAATACGGATCTAATGATTCAATAAAAACAGAACTTGGAGCTCATTTTCTTAATGTGGTACAATTTATGCTTGAAGAAACGACGCTGAAACATCAAAAACGAGCACAACACAACCTAGACCTATCCGAAACTTACCCGAGCCCCTCGAGACCTCAACCAAAAATTCCCACAAGCTATATATCACTACCCGGTCTTAGTCGAACCTTCGGAAAACCCAAAACAATACCAAAACACTGAATCAACCTCGGATTCAAGCCTAAGAACTTCTAAACTTCCAAAATTCGCCAAAGATGCCGAAACTTACCAAACCACGTCTGAATGGCCTGACATTTTTCACACACATCACAAATGACAATACGAACCTATTCCAACTTCCGAAATTCCATTATGACCCCGATACCTAATTTTTCACTGCCAACCAAAATCGCAAAATTTCCTACTTTCGCCAATTCAAGCCTAATTCCACGACGGACCTCCAAATTACATTCTGGACACACTCATAAGTCTAAAATCACCCAGCAAAGCAGCAAAGCTGCTGACATCATCCAAAACTCATTTTGGAGCCGTATACACAAAAAGTCAAATTCTGGTCATATTCACACTGCTTAAGCTTCCAAAACTAGAATCCTTCTTCCAATTCGACTCTGAATCATCTGGTAATTGAATCCAACCATGCACGCAAGTTGTTATACATAATGTGAAGCTCCTCAAGGCCTTATGCCGCCGAACGGAGCTTAAATTCTCTAAATGACCGGTCAGGTCGTTACAAGTGATGTTTTGGGACGTTCACCCTTAGGCTTACCCCTTACAGGAGGACAAAGGGTAAAGAGCCACACCTAAATTGACTTTGAGTTAGGGCTTGTGTTGCGGGATTAGTGGGTGTTTCCTCATTTTCATCTTCCTCATTTTCTTCATCCTCATTTTCTTCGTCCTCATTAAAAATATCATTGTCAAATTGTCTTTGTAAAGTTTCATGATCTAGTTGTTCTTCGAAATTAATATTATACTTTGCGGGGGTTGGGAAATGAAGTTTCACCAACATGAGTCATTTCATCTATATGTTTTCTAATTCTAGGAGAAGGATTAGGATTAGGATTACTATCACCCTTACTAATTGTTTTTCTACTTTTTTATGCCAAATACATTTTTAGGTTCCATAATTAAAATGCGAAATTAAATTTAGAAGGTTTTCACAAAAATTAAATACGCAAATGAAATACGAAAATAGAACACGTAAATTACACACAAAAATTAAGCGCTAAAATGATAAGCAAAATTTATATATTAAAATTAGGATGGAACGAGTGCGCCGTGATTAAATATTGAAACTTGAAGAAATTGCCCAAGAAATTGCTCCAAATACTTGACGAATTAATTCAAAGCTTTTAAGTTGCTCAAAAACTTTTCCCAAATACTTGAAAGTTGAAACTTAGTTGATCACTTGATTGTGAGAAAATTGAGAGAATAATATAGATAGAGTAAGAGATTTGAGAGAGAATGGTTGATTTTTTGTGGGAAAAATGAAGAAGGATGGGGGTATTTATATTTAAAATTAGGGCCAAAATGTAATTTAATAAACTTAGGAGTTATACTAAAAGTTTAGAAGGGGGTGAGGGGTCAAATATGGCCGTTTTTGGCCATTGGAAATGGCTATATTTGCAATTGACGTTGTTGCCCAACGGCTATATTTCAAAAAGAATTTAAAAAACAAGCGGGACAGACGGGAGGGGATGGGATAAACAGGACGAAATGGGCATCTCGTCCCATCCCTAGTACCGTTAAACATGGACTCATCCCGTTTAGAAATAAGTGGGCCGGGACGGGATAGGATGGCCCGTCCGACAGGATAGCCGTAATTGCCCCGTCATGTCCCGTTGGACAGACGTAATTGCCACTTAGGTGGCATGCCATGTGTCATCCACCTCATCATATTTAAGTGCCACGTAGGATTGGATGTCCACGTTGGACAAACTTAATAAAAGAGGTATATATTTGAACCAATAGTATTACGGCAGGGGTATATTTAGATTCAAAGTATAACGAATGGTATATTTAAACATTTATCATAGTACAAGAGTATATTTCGCCCTTCTCTGTATTAGAATATATGCATAGGCAAAAGTAACCGCCATTTCCAATCAACGACAACATGAGACATTTTTCTATTATATGGAAATGAGAAGTTGGTAGTCCAAGGGTATATTTGTCATTATACCCTATTATTTTATTATATATTTCAATAATATTTTTTATTTTCTACTAAGACAGAATGTTAAACCAATGGACCTATGGAAACATAGAAATGAGTACATCTATACTATTCTAGAAAAGTTACTCCATCAAAACCCCTAATCTAATTTTTCGGTCACTTCATCTACTTTGCGCAGCCACTTTATCTCAGTTACTCTGTAAGTCACTTTCATCTTCTCACTTTCATCTCATTCATAATTTTGTAAGTTTGATTCATCTTCTCAACTAGCTTAGTAAATTCTTTTTCTCATCCCCTTTCCGATTTTATGCTGAAATTTTTTTGTAGGTGCCATTATTGTTCATTTAAACTTGTACCAAGAATGACTTTATCATTTTTTTCCATCTACTTTGAATGTTCCAATTTAAGATCTGAATTTCTCCTACTTTTTGCCACGACCCGAGTAATCCTCCGAAAGGTATCGTGATGGCACCTAGTCTCTACAACTAAGTAAGCTTAAATTTTGAATAAAACGTAATTAAGGATGCGATAAATAAAGACAGAAAGGATAAAAATTGAAATAATCATAAAGATGTCGCTATGCATGTACAAGTATAAACCCCAAGACCCGGATAGTCACAATATAGTCACAAGCTTATATACTGCGGTAGCTCTAAAAATCAAACTGGAAAGGAAATACATAGAAAAATCTTTATATAAGTAAGAATGGAAAGTGACTCGGAGGATTCTGCGGACGCGGTAGAAATACCTTACGGTCTCCTGATAATAGCTTCAACGGCTAGCACCGCGAAGGATAAGTCGTACCTGGATCTGCACACGAAAAACATGTGCAGGAAAGGGCATGAGTACACCACATTTGGTACCCAATAAGTGTCAAGCCTAACCTCAGTCAAGTAGTGACGAGGTCAGGTTAAGGCTCTACTAGATTTTTTAATAAATCAATTTAAAATAGTACGAAAGATAAGTAATTTCTATAGTAAATAGTTAAAGAAAATAATCTGAATATAATTGTAAAGAGAGCCCTCGGCTCAGCACAACGTATCACAAGTGGAATCTCCCGAGCTACCGTCCCATAGTTCCAGATGATTATGCAGTACAAGGGGGATCTCCCAGAATACGTCTGTAGTCCCCAAAATAAATATGTAGTACTAGGGGGATCTCCCAGAATACGTCTGTAGTCCCCAAAATAAATATACAGTACAGGGGGGATCTCCCAGAATACGTTCGTAGTCCGCGAAATAAATATGCAGTACTGGGGGATATCCCGGAATATGTCCGTAGTCCCAATTTAAATATGCAATGCTAAGTAAATGGAAGATAATCATCAATTTTAACTGTTCATCTAATCACAGGTAGGAAAGCAGGGAAAACTAACTAAACATGGCGCACAGAGTGTCAAATAGGCAATTTAATAGGAAAACATTCAAGCATGCTTCCTAATCTAAGATAAACAGTTTAACACATTGAAGAAACGCAAATAGGAGAAAACAACTATAATTTTTGAAGGAAAAATGGGATTTTGAAAGAACGGCCCGTGTACCTACACGGCGCCCAATAACAATTTATGTCAAACACAACCTAAGGGAAATTCCCCAACACAGAGTTAGGCAAGCCACGTGCCTCGACTTCTCAACCCAACTCGAGATCACGTTCTTGTCACGAGTACCCGACTCACCAGATGGCCTAAATCTATTAAATTCAATTGCATAATGTAAATATAACTTTAAAAAATTATCTGACTAATTAATTCGAAGCTAATACGCGAAATTAGGAAAATCGCCCCAAAAAGTCCCTGGGCCCACGTCTCGGAATCGGGTAAAAGTTACAAATTTCGAACACTAATTCACTCACGAGTCTAACCATAACAAATTTACTCAAATTCGATACCAAAATCTTGATCAAAACCCAAAAACTCGGCCTAGGAACTTTACTCAATGTACCCCAATTTTTCACCCCAAATTCGAAATTAAACGAGGAATTAAGAATAGATTCGTGGAAATTAATGAAAATCGGGTAACGATCACTTACCCCAAGCACCCAAGTACTCCAAAAATTGTCAATCTCCGAGCTCTCTGATATAAATCTCAGCCAACCTCTCTGAGGAGTATGTAGTCAACACTGGAATGAAATGGCTGACTTGGTCAGCCGATCCACGATCACCCAAATAGCATCAAACTTTCTCAAAATCCGAGGAAGTTCAACCACGAAGTCCATGGTGATCCGCTCCTACTTCTACTATGGGAGCTCAATCTGCTGAAGTAATCCTCCCAACCTCTGATGCTCATATTTAACTTGCTGACAGTTGAGACACTTGGCCACAAATCCAACAATGTCCTTTTTCATCCTTCTCCACCATTAGTGTTGTCTCAGGTCTTGGTATATCTTCGAGGAACCTGGATGAATAGAGTACCGCGAGCTATGGGCCTCCTCCAGAATCAACTCCCGAAGCCCATCTACATTGGGCACACAGATGCAACCCTACATGCTCATCACACCATCATCTCCTATAGTCACATCTATGGCATCACCTCGCCAAACCCTGTCTTAAAGAACCAGAAAGTGGGGATCATCATACTAGTGCTCTCTAATGCGGTCATAAAGAGAAGACCGAGCAACCACACAAGCTAATACCCGGCAAGGCTCTAAAATATTCAACCTCATGAACTTACTGGCTAAGGCCTGAACATCCAATGCTAAGGGCCTCTCAACTTCCGAAAGATATGACAAACTCCACATACTCTCCGCCCGGCAACACAATGAGTCGACCACCACATTGGCCTTCCCCGGGTGGTATAATATAGTGATGTCATAGTCCTTGAGTAGCTCCAACCACCTCCACTAGCGCAAATTAAGGTCCTTCTGCCTGAACAAGTGTTGTAAACTCCGGTGATTCGTGAAAATCTCACATGGAACACCGTACAAATAATGACGCCAGATCTTTAGGGCGTGAACAATAGCTGCCAACTCGAGATCATGAACCGGATAGTTCTTCTCATGCACCTTCAACTATCTGGATGTGTAGGCAATCACCTTACCGTCCTACATCAATACCGCTCCAAGGCCAACCCTCGAGGCATCGCAATACACTGTATAGGACCCTAAACATATAGGCAATACTAACACTGGGGTTGTAGTCAGGGCTTGAGCTTCTGAAAGCTCTCCTCACACTACTCAGTCCACCTGAACGGAGCACCCTTCTAGGTCAGTCTGGCCATGGGTGCTGCCATAGGCGAAAATCCCTCTACAAAGCAGTGATAGCACCTTGCCAAACCAAGGAAACTGCGGATCTCAATAGCTGATGACGTCCTAGGCCAACTCTGCACCGCCTCACCCTTCTTCGGATCCACCTTGATCCCATCACAAGACACCACGTGGCCTAAGAATGCCACTGAATCATTCCAGAATTCACACTTAGAAAATTTTGCATACGATTTCTTCTCCCTCAAAGTATGACGCATGGTCCTCAAGTGTTGCTCATGATCTTCCCGAGACTTGGAATATACCAAGATGTCGTCAATAAATACAATAAAGAAGGAGTCAAGATAAGGCCGAAACACATTGTGCATCAAATGCTTAAAGGCTATTGGGGCAATCAGCCCAAATGACATGACAAGAAACTTATAGTGACCATGTCTGGTCGTGAAGGCAGTCTTCGGGATGTCCAGCTCCTAAATCTTCAACTGATGATAGCTAGAACACAAGTCAGTCTTGGAGAATACCCTGGAACCCTGTAACTGGTCAAATAAATCACCAATGCGAGGCAAAGGATACTTGTTATTCACTGTAACCTTGTTCAACTGTCGATAATCAATACACATACACATAGAACTATCCTTTTTCTTCCCAAATAATACCGGAGCACCCCAAGGTGATACACTGGGCCTGATGAAACCTTATCAAGCAACTCCTGCAACTGCTTCTTCAACTCTTTCAACTTAGGAGGAGCCATACGATATGGAGGAATAAAAATGGGATAAGTGCTTGACAAAAAATCAATGCTGAAATCAATATCTCTATCATGCGGCATACCCAAAAGATCAGCTGGAAATACATCAAGGGAATTCTCTCACTACTAGAACTGACTCAACTATAGGGGTATCAACACTAACATCTCTCACATAGGCCAAATACGCATCAGACCCCTTCTCAACCATCCGCTGAGACTTAAGGAAAGAAATGACCATGCAGGGAGTATACTCTAAGGTACCTCTCCACTCTAATATTGGTAAGCCTGGCATAGCCAGCATCATGGTCTTGGCGTGACAGTCAAGAATAGCATAATGGGGCGACAACAAGTCCCTGCCCAGGATAACATCGAAATTGACCATACTGAGTAATAACAAATCAGCTCTGGCCTCAAAACCACTGATAACAATCAGAAACGGCCGATATACGTGGTCCCCAATGAGAGAATCTCCCACGGGAGTAAAAATATAAACGGAAAAACTCAAAGAATCCCGAGATATCCCCAAATGTGAAGCAAAATACGAAGACACATATGAATATGTAGAGCCTGGATCAAATAATACTGATGCATCCCTATGACATACAGGGATGATACCTGTAATGATTGAATCACAAGCGACTGCCTCTGAACGGGCTGGAAAGGCATAATACCTGACCTGGCCTCCCGCTCTAGGGCGACCTCGACCTCCCCGACCTCTACCTCGAGTTGTCTGAGAAGGTGGAGTAGTAGTTGGGACTGGAAGAATAGCCGGAGGACCCGATGGAGCACTTGGAGCCTGATAAGTCTGAGATGATGCACCCCTCCTGGCTCTAGGGCAATCTCTAAATATGTGACGAGGTTCACCACACTCAAAACAACCCCTCGAAGGACGCTGCGGCTGAGACTGACTCTGAACTGGCATGCTAGGTTGGCCATTAATAGCACCTCGAGTATGAGGCATACTAGATATTGGTGGTGCATAATAAAGCTCCTGAGGTCTAGGAGGAGCTGGAATACCACTAGCTGCTGGAAGAGCTGAATGAACAGGGCAACTCACAAAACCCCTAACATAGTGTGCTTCTAGCACACGAGCTCCTGAATAATGACCAGTCTCTCGAGACCTCTTGGCCTCCCTCTCCTCTCTATCCTGAGAAAAAATGCCCTCAGTCCTCCGGGCAATACTCACTACCTGTTGGTAAGTGATATCCATCTCCAGCTCTCTGGCCATACTAGTCTGAATACCATGTTGGAGTCCCTCAATGAAGCGTCAAACCCTCTCTCTAATCGTGACAACCAAAGCCGGTACATGACGAGCCAAGTCATTGAACGAATTGCATACTCCGACACAATCGTAGTACCCTGGCGTAACTGCTCGAACTCTGCATTCCAATTATCCCTAAGGCTCTGAGAAACATACTCACGCAAAAACATCTCTGAGAACTAAGTCCATGTGAGTGAAGCTGCCTCGTCCGGTCTACTCAGGTCATAGGCATGCCACCACTAAAAAGCTGCTCCCTTCAGCTGGAAAGCGGTGAAAGAAACCCCAGTCATCTCCATAATTCCCATCGTGCGGAGAATATGATGATACTCCTCCAGAAAACCAAGAGCGTCATCTGAAGCTAGTCCACTGAAAGTAGGTGGGTGGTATATCTTATACCTCTCAAGTATGAGCTGCTCTGCCTCAGAAGCAGCTACCGTAGCATCGTGCTGAGTTAGAGCCACTGGGGTCATAGGAATATACTCTGGGGCCTGATCAACATGGACCCTCTGCTCAGGAGTGTGGGCTGCGGGAATCTTTGCCCCTCCCCCAGCCTGAGATGTGGCTAGGGATATCAGAAATAGCCCAGCCTGAGTCAGAGTGCTGAATATGCTTATGAACTGAGCCAAGGTCTCCTAGAGGGCTGGAGTAGCAATAGGGGCCTCCTGAACTGGCCCTCCAGCTAGGGTGGCTGTAGGCTTCTCTGTCGCTACTCTTGCCAGTTCTCGGGTTGCACCCGGTGCTCGTCCTCTAACCCTACCCCTGCATCTAGCGGCTCTGGCTAGGGGCTCGTGTGCCTGATCGTCGGTCCTCCCGGTATGGGTCTTCGCCATCTATGAGACATAATAGAATAGAGTTTTAGAAATTTTTTTGTTTTTCTTATGTCAATAGTTCACACGACAAGGAAATCCAAAGAATATGATTGTTCTTAACAGTTACATAGCCTCCCGAAGATAGATATGGATGTCTCTGTACCGATCCGCGAGACTCTAATAAACCGTCTTCTAACTTGGGACACCTATGAACCTAGACGCTCTGATACCAACTTATCACGACCCAATTTACCCTTCGAAAGGTATCGTGATGGCACCTAGTGTCTACAACTAGGTAAGCTTAAATTTCGGATAAAACTTAATTAAGGATGCGATATATAAAGACAAAAAGGATAAAATTTGAAATAATCATAAATATGTTGCTCGCCATGTACAAGTATAAACCCCAAAACCCGGATTGTCACAATATAGTCACAAGCTTCTATACTACGGTAGCTCTAAAACACAAACGTGAAAGGAAATACATAGAAAAATCTCTATATAAGTCAGAATGGAATGTGACTCGGAGGATTCTGCGGACACGGCAGAAATACCTTATGGTCTCCTGATAACAGCTGCAACAGCTAGCCCCATGAAGGATAACTCGTACCTAGATCTGCACACGAAAAACATGTGCAGTAAAGGGCATGTGTACACCATATTTGGTACCCAGTAAGTGCCAAGTCTAACCCTTGTCAAGTAGTGACGAGGTCAGGTTAAGGCTCTACTGGGTTTTTAAATAAATCAATTTAAAAAAGTAAGAAAGATAAGTAATTTTTAAAGTAACCAGTTAAATAAAATAATATGAATATAACAGTAAAGAGATCCCTCGGCTCAGCACAACGTATCACAAGTGAAATATCCCGGGATACCGTCCCGTAGTTCCAGATGATTAAGCAGTACAGAGGGGATGTCCCAGAATACATCTGTAGTCCCCAAAATAAATATGTAGTACTGGGGGATCTCCCAGAATACATCTGTAGCCCCCAAAATAAATATGTAGTACAGGTGGGATCTCCCAGAATACGTTCGTAGTCCCCAAAATAAATATATAGTACAGGGGGATCTCCCGGAATACGTCTGTACTCCCAATTTAAATATGCTATGCTAAGTAAATGACAGGTAATCATCAATTTTAACAGTTCATCTAATCACAGGTAGGAAAGAAGGGAAAAACAAACTAAACATGGTGCACATAGTGTCAAATAGGCAATTTAATATGAAAACATATAAGCATGCTTCCCTAATCTAAGATAAACAGTTTAACACATTGAAGCAACGCAAATAGGAGAAAAACAATTATAATTTTCGAAGGAAAATGGGATTTTTCAAGAATGTCCAGTGTATGTACTCGTCACCTCACGCACACGGCGCCCACACAATAATTTCTATCAAAAACAACCAAAGGGAAAGTCCCCAACACAGAGTTAGGCAAGTCACTTACCTCGACTGCTCAACTCAACTCGAAATCATGTTCTTGCCACGAGTACCCGACTCCAAATGGCCGAAATCTATTCAATTCAATTTCATAATGTAAATATAACTTTAAGAAATTAATCTAACTAATTATTCAAAGCTAATACGCGAAATTCGGAAAATTGCCCCAAAACTCGTCCAGGCCCACGTCTCGAAATCGGGTAAAAGTTACAAATTTTGAACACCCATTCACTCACGAGTCTAACCATACCAAATTTACTCAAACCTGGTGCCAAAATCTCTATCATAACCAAAACTCGGCGTAGGAACTTTACTCAAATTTTCCCAATTTTTCACCCTAAATTCGAAATTAAATGATGAAATTAAGCATAGATTCATGGAAATTAATCAAAACCGGGTAAGGATCACTTACCACAAGCACCCAAGTGAAAATCTCTCCAAAAATCGTCAATCCCCGAGCTTCCAAGTTCAAATTATGAAAAATGGCTAAAACTCTCGATTTGGGTCTTTTAATTCTGCCCAGATGTTGCTTAATCGCGATCGCGGAAGTACCATTGCAATCGGGAAGAACAAACTATGTTGCCTAATTATTTACACTACGTGAAAGCGTCACTCCCTACGTGAACGCGATACACCACTGATCTGACCCTACGCATTCGCGACTGGCCTCACGCGACCGCGAAGGGCATTATCTCGACCCACCACTCCCTCACTTCTTCTTCGCGAACGCGGCCTAGCCCACGCGTTCGCGATTCAACACTGACCATACCTACGCATTTGCATTCATATTCACGCGAACGTGAAGAAAAAAAATTCCCATATCCTAGATTATCCTACGCGATCACGACACCCCTCACGAAATCGCATATAATGAAATTAGATAAATCTGATATCCTCTAAGTCCAAAATTAGCCCGTTGAGCATCCGAAACACACCCGAGGACCCCGGGACCTCAACCAAACCAACCAACCAGTCCTAATACCTCATTCGAACTTAGTCAAGCCTTCAAACCACATCACATAACATCAAAAACAAGAATTATACATGAATTGAAGCCTAAGAACTTAGCATTTTTCCAAAATCCACAAATGATGTCGAAACATGTCAAAACTAATTTGAATGACCTCAAATTTGACACACATGTCATAAATGACACTATGGAACTACAACCACTTTCTGAACCCCATTCCGAGCCCGATATCAAAATTTCACCTATCGGCCGAAATCGCCGAAATTCTAACTTTCGCCAATTCAAGTCTAAATCTACTACAGACCTCGAAAACATATTTTGGATGCACTCCTAACCCTAAAATCACTCAACGGAGCTAACAGAGTCAACAGAATTCCATTCCAGACCCGTCTTCACACAGTTCCAACTACAGTCTGATTTCTAAAGCTTAAACTCATATTTAGGGACTATGTGTTCCAAAACTCTCCGAATTCCACACTAATCACTCCGGAAAGACCCAAAAGCAGAAAAAAAAAAAGTGGGGAAAGTAGTTATTATGGGATCAGGGTGCTAACTCTCAAAATAACCGACCGGGTAGTTACACTTTTTTCCAAGAACTAATATATCAATTTTTTTTCATCTACGTTGAGTGTTCCAGTTTCAGATAAAAACAATGCTTTGGTTGTCTAAAAACTGTTGCTTATGTTCACAAAGCAAATTTTCTATTATATTGAAAAGGAAAGATGGTTGACCAAGGGCATATATGTTGTTTCATAAAAACTCCATGTTTACATTTCTTAAATGCAAAACTATGTTATCATGATACATGTGGACCCCATATTCCTTTAGCCACACATCTCCTTTAAATGCACTATGCATGTGTTGATTAGACTATTTGTACAGTTCAAATGTTCATTTCCAACCCTTTTTCTCATTTTGAAAAATTATTAATTTTGATTTATTCAAATAGAAGTTTCCATAGATAAATTAAAATTAATTTTGAAATAATACCACAACAAAAAAAAGTATCGATATTTACAATATTTTCATCTTTACTTATATTATTTTAAAGCAATTTGAAAATAGAAATTAAATGGTGTAATGACGCGGTCGGTCGTTCTGTGAGATTTGTCCTGTTTTCCCTGTTTCTTCTTTATCATGTGTTCTTTAGATCATTTATGTGGTGTTGGGTTGGTTGGTTCGGATTCGGAGTGGTCGTGGTGAGAAATGAGACACTTAGTCTCTTAAGTTGGCTTAATAGTTGAAAAAGGTCAATTGGGAGTTGACGTATAGGTAAACGACCTCATAATGTGGATTTTATGGCTCGGATAGATTCGTTAGGTTATTTGGGACTTAGGAGTGTTTCGAAATGTAATTTTGAGGTCCTGAGTATAATTAGGCTTGAATTGGCGAACTTGAGTTTTTGGCAATTTCTGGTCGGCAGTGGAAAATTAGTTATCGGGGTCGGAATGGAACTCCAGAAGTTGGAACAGGTTCGTAGTGTCATTTGGGATGTGTGTGAAAATTTTTAGGTCATTCAGACGAGGTTTTGTTAGTTTCGGCATCGTTGGTGAATTTCGCAAGTTTGAAAATCCTTAGACTTGAATCATGGGTTGATTTGGTGTTTCGATGTTATTATGAGCATTCTGAGGGTTTGACTAAGTTCGGGTGATCATTTATGACTTGTGGGTACCATTGGTTGAGGTCCTGAGGGCCTCAGGATGAGTTCAGATGGTTGACGGATGAGTTTTTGGCCTTAGAAATTAGCTGGTGTTTGTTGTTCTGTGTTTCTGCATGGCCGCAGGTGCGTGAATGCCCTTGCATGTGCAGAAAGGGGAAGCTTGAGTGGAACCGCAGATGCTGAAGTCGGGGCCGCACCTGCGAGCCTGCAGGTGCGGTAGATGGTCCGCAAATGCGAGAATGGTCCAGTTAATGGGAAATCGCAGGTGCGCACTTGGGACCGCAGGTGCAGGTACGCATGTGCGATGAAAAGGCCACAGGTGTGGCAATCGCTAGGCAGAACATATAAATAGATGCCTTTGCGAATTTTTGGCTTATTTCATCAATTTGGCATACGGGTTGGACCTTGAGGGAGAGATTGAAGAGGGAATTCAAGGGAGCTTCGTGGAGGTAAGATTTTTGGACCTAAAACTTATTTCTATGGTGTTATTTGACTTATTAGAGGTGAAATTTATGGAAATTAATGACTAAATTTGGGGGTTTAGGGCTTGAGAATTAGAGACTTAAATTAAGGAATTGAGGGGTCGTTTTTTGTTGGATTTTGATGTATTTAGTATGTACGAACTCGTGAGAGTGTAAGGATTCTAGTTTTTTTATTTTTATCGGAATTCGTGACGTGGGCCCGGGGGTCACAATCTGCCAATTTCGAGATTTTTGGTTAAATTTGATAATTTTTGAGTGGCCCTTAT
Organism: Nicotiana knightiana; assembly: GCA_005239525.1. Classification (NCBI taxonomy): domain Eukaryota; kingdom Viridiplantae; phylum Streptophyta; class Magnoliopsida; order Solanales; family Solanaceae; genus Nicotiana; species Nicotiana knightiana. The sequence goes on along the minus strand of ML422954.1, from coordinate 127,641 downwards.
TCCTTTAGCATATATTGATGATATTAATCTGGTTTTGGTTACATTCGGAGAAATTGGAGGTCGAGTCAAGAGGCAAAGGTATAGCGGATTAGTATTTTGGTCGGTTTGAGGAAAGTAATGACTGTAAATCTTGTCCTGAGAGTATGAAACGGACTTCACATTGTATCACTATTTTGGAGTGGTGCACATGCTAGATGAAGAGTGTGTGGCGCGCACTGTTGGGGAATCGTGACTTGGTCCGTCCCGTGGAAACTATTAAGTTGGTTATTTGATTCTAAATTATATGATATTTCATGTTTTAAGATTATTACCATATTTTGGGTTGTATGCCATGTCTGGGGCCTTGTGTCAACCTATTTGGACTCCTTGAGGGCTGTTTACTGCTATTCCTCACTGTGTTGACTTATGATTTACACTCAGTCGTATTATGTTTAACTGATTTCGGAACTCAGTCTTATTTACACTATTTTGAGATATAAAATGATATTTTGGGTCGAGTACCCCGTTTTAACTGAGATGTTTCTAACTGAATGAGGCCGAGGGCCAATGTTGTGAGGATATTATGGGATCGGGCTGCACGCCACAGCATGTTACACTATTTATGATATGTGAGATGTCGAGAGCCTGAGTGATTATTCCACAAGATGGCCTGATATTAGCGCTTGGGTTGTAGGAGCTCCTCTGGAGTCTGTACACCCCCAGTGAGTGCAGGTACCTACTGAGTGCGAGTGCCGAGTGATGAGTGATTGGGAGGCATGAGTGACTGTGAGGTAATCCGAGGGGCTGATACCGAGTGATTGTGAGGCATGATGAGTGACTGATACCGGGTGATTGTGAGGCATGATGCGTGACTGATGCTGAGTGATGATACGCCCGAGGGGAAATTTATGATTCATGTTTTCATCTGAAAGACAATTTATGAACTCTATCATTTTATATACTGAATCATTTTGTTTTCTATGGGAATTGTGAAAAGGTACATTTTTTTAAAGATATTTTATTGAAATCGACTTCCAAATGTTATAAAAATATCGTATCTGTGTTTCTGAAAGAAGAATTTCATTTATTATGGATTGATGGCTGTTTTTATGTGTTTCGTAGCTCTTAGACATTATTTACTTTCATTACTACTAAGTTGGCATACTCATATTACTCCCTGCACCTTGTGTGCAGATTCAGGTGCAAGAGTGGAGTGAGCTGCCTGCCTGACCAGGGACTTTCACAGAGATTTTTTCAAGGTAGCTGCACATATCCGCAACCTACTTCTCCTTATTATTTTCTTTAGCAACTGTACTCCCTAGACTTGATTTGTATTAGAGATTTTGTGTCGGATTTATGTATTTTCTTTAGATGCTTGTGACCCAGTGACTCCGGGATTTCTGGGCGGTGTTTTAAACTTTGACTTATTATCTTTTATTTTAAAATGTTCAATAAGATAGTTATAAGATATTATGTTAGTGGTAATCGGAACAAAAGATCGTTTTGTGTTCTAAATATGAATATAGGCTGGACTAGTATCATGATAGGCGCTATCACGACCGGGTTGTTTTAGAGTCGTGACAAATGGTTTTCATCTATCCATACTATTTGAAAGCGATTTCAAACTAAATATTTTCATTTTCAAAAGTAATTTTAGAAAATATAGCTTGTTAAACCTCAAAAGTTAATTTATGTAATGAGATTTGTTCCTAGTGTACTAGGAGGCTATATCTTATATACTTAATTGATGTGATAATTTAATCTATATGTTTTGAACTCTATTCTTCCATGATTAGTTTTCAACAATCAATAGATTTTCTTAAACATTATTTGTTATAATTTATTATATTGTTTCATTATAAAAATTAACACATGATAATTCGATAAAAAAATTAAAAATATTTCTTTCATCTCCTTAAATTGAGGAAAACATAAAAATCTAAAAATCTATATATTTTATATAGAATTCTATCAAATGTTTATTATTCTGTCACCGGTTAACATCAATTTAAACGAGTGATAATAAAATATAATTTAAACTACTAAATTGAATTACTACAATTTATATCATGTTCATATTTTTTTAATGCTTATTATAGTTTGAAGTAGTAAATTGCCTCATATGTATACAAGATATAAAACCATAATTTTTACATCTTTTATCGTATTGTAAATAATGATGTTGTTTGTTTAAACTTTCATCAAGTAGCTGATTGTTCCCGCTGTTGAAATACTTGCGAGACCAATTTGGATGTATTCCAGATTAGTTTAGAGACAGCTAGGTATGCTCTTTATTCTAGAAAATTATTAACATAGATGACACTTGTAGATTTTTAATGTATTCTCTTGTATAATACTCGAATATAGTGAAAAAATAATACCATGGCAAAATACATATGTTACCCCCTGAACTATAGGCCAAATCCTTATTACACACTTTTTGACAACGAAAATTATCTGACAAGAAAAATATATTGCTAATATTGCTCAACCTTTCCAAAGTGTGTCTAATACACACCTAATATTGAGACGTGGCTCACGCGTGCTTAACAAGAAAAAAATGAGCGCGTAAAACTTGAAAATATTTTTTCAAAATCCATATTTTTAGTGCCACGTGTCAAAATAATAGTATTATTTTCCTTATTTCTAATTTTATCAAATTAAAAAATATTCTAAGCATCCCCTTTATCTCGTTCTTCCTCAAACTACCAGGAAACCCCGCCCCCCTCCTCCAGTCTTCCCCAGACTCCTTCTTGTTTCGTTCTTTCTTTGCCATTTACAAAGTCCATCAAAACTCATGATGAAGAATATAATGAAGATATTGTAAATTTTCTTTAAAATTGCCTTCCAAACTTCGCACGCTTCATTTTCTATAATTAAAACCCACCTAAACATCTAATCTTTACATAAATAATCTTTTGTACTTCGTAAGAATTGACTAAAAAGGATAAAATCACCAACTCAGCTTCTGTCATATAAGGAAAGATTTGAGATTTTATTCACACTGTAGTTGTTTAATTCATGAAAAGGAAAAACTAACTTTGATTTGATTTGTTTAATTGTGGTATGAGATCTGAAAATGGAGGAGGAAAATGGGGAATAGAGGAATTTCGATTTTAGTTTCATCTCTTTCATTCTTGGCCTTGGGTTCGTTATAGAAATTGAATCTGCGTGAAAGTTAAGAAGCAAGGCCAATGGCTTTTTCCGGTGGTGTCAACTGCGGTGGAAGGCATGGATATGTTAGAGAATTTTTTAAATTGGGGGTATATGAGTAAATTTAAATATTTTCTCTTAAAAAATAATAATGACATGTGTCATGGTCTTATTGGTGAGTGACATTCCATATATTTTTTTTAAACTTGTAAAAAAAAGAGGTGTGTATTAGAAACACGCGGAAAAGGTTAGTGTGTAAGATAATTTCCGTGCTCAGAAAGTGCGTAATAGGGATTTGATGCTTCATTCAGGGGGTAACTTATGTACTTTTCCTAATACCATTGATATCAAATTTTCAATTTGATGCTTGTGTTTATGTAACGACCCGGTCGATCGTTCCGTATAGTTAGCCTCGTTATTCTTGGTTTTGCCTTGTCATGCATTGCTTAGTCTGTTGATGTTTTGTTGGAGTCGGCTGGTTCGGGTTCGGAGTGGTCGTGGTGAGAATTGAGACACTTAATCTCTTAAATTGGCTTAATAGTAGAAATATTCAACTGAAAGTTGACTTATTGGTTAACAACCTCGGAATGTAGATTTTATGGCTTGGATAGATTCGTTAGGTGATTTAGGACATATGAGTGTGTTCGGAATGTGGTTTTGATGTCCAGTGTATAATTAGGCTTGAATTGGCGAAATTGAGTTTTTGGTGATTTTCGGTCGGCAGTGGAAAATAGGCCATCGGGATCGGAATGGAATTTCGAAAGATGGAGCAGGTCCGTAGTGTCATTTCGGACGTGTGTGTAAATTTTCAGGTCATTCGGATGTGTTTTGGTTGGTTTCGGCGTCGTTGGTGATTTTCGGAAATTTTAGGCATCTTAGGCATGAATCATAGGTTCAATTCGAGTTTCGATGTTATTTTGGGTGTTTCGAGGGTTCGACTAAGGCTAGGTGATCATTTATGACTTGTTTGTACTTTTGGTTGGGGTCACGATGGGCTCGGGTTGATTTCGGAAAGCCCTCGAGGACTTTGATGTTTGAAAAATGCAGTTGAACTGCTGCTGGTGTTGCCTCTCTAGTGTGGCCGCACCTGCGGATGGTTGAGCGCAGGTGCGAGGTAGGGGCGCAGGTGCGGATATTGGTTGCCTGGTGAAGGACCGCAGATGCGGAAGTTGGGCCGCACCTGCGGAATCGCAGGTGCGGTATTTTTAGCGCAGGTGCAGAGTCTTGGCTTTTAAGTGATTTCCGCAGGTGCGCACCTGGGACCGCAGCACTGGACAGAAGGGTATAAAATCCAGTCTTCGCGAATTTGAGCTATTTCTTCAACATTTTCATCCGGGATTGAGCTTTGAGAGAGGGTTTTGATTTCAGAATTCAATGGAACGTCGTTGAGGTAAGATATTTGGACCTAAAACTCGTTCCTATGTGATTTTTTGGACTTATTTAGGGTGAATTATGGGAAAACCAGTGTTTAAATTGGGGGTTAGGGCTTAGAAACTTGAGACTTTGTTGAAGAATTGAAGGGCCAATTGTGGTCCGATTTTGATGTTCTTGGTATGTGTAGAAACGTGGGAGAATGATGATTCCGATTTGGTGATTTTATTGAATTCTGAGACATGGGCCGGGAGGTCAGGTTTGGCCAATTTCGGGATTTGTGCCTAATTTTGATAATTTTCAAATGGGTTTCGTCTCCCTAGCATATTTTGATGTTATTAATCTGATTTTGATAGATTCAGAGCATTTGAGAGACGATTCGGGGGGCAAGAGCATCGCAAAGTAGTTTTCGGGCCGGTTGAGGTAAGTAACGATTGTAACTCTAGACCTGAGGGTATGAAACCCTGGTATTTTACATTGCTTTGGTAAATGAGGTGACGCACATGCTAGGTGATGAGCGTGTGGGCGTGCACCGATAGGGATTGTGACTTGGTTCGTCCCGTAACGACTATTAAGCCGCGTATTTGAGTTGAAATCATAAGATGTCCTGTATTTTTTAGGTTTATATTATATTATGGGAAGTATGCCATGTTTGGGGCCTTGTACTGCCTGTTTTAGACCCTCCGGGGTATTTTTCCACTATTCTCACACTATTTTTTATAGAAAATATGTGAACTCAGTGATGCTTATTACTTGTTGCTATTATAACTATTGTCACACTGTTTTAGAGTACTGTGAGGTATTTTGGGTTGAGTCCCGTGATGTTGATATGAGTTGCCCGAGTGGCTAAGAGGATGACTGAATGAGGCCGAGAGCCGAATTTGTGAGGACATTATGGATCGGGCTGCACGTCGGAGCGGATATTATATGGATCAGACTGTACGCCGCAGCCGTATAGCGCTTGGGCTGTAGGATCCCCTCGAGAGTTTGTACACCCCTAGTGAGCGCAGTCGGCTATTATTTGGATCGGGCTACACGTTGCAGCATATGTTATTTGGATCGGGTTGCATGCCGAGGCATATGTTATTTGAATCGGGCTGCACGCCGCAGCGGTTACGTGGTTACATGGTACCTGTTGAGTGAGAGTGCTAAGTGTGAGCGTTGAATTATGATAGTGAAGTCACGAGTGAGTGAGAGACCTTGCTTATGAGTGACACTGTGCTTGAGGGGCTGTTATATTGTGCAAATCATTTTTTCTTACTCTTTTTTACACTGAGCCTTGTTATTAAAAGTTTAATTACTGTTTTTATGAAAGTTTTAATGGAAAAATGGGAGTTTGTGAAGTATTTGGCAAATGTAGGCTTGACCTGATTTATTTACCTTTGTTGACACTTATTTTGTGAAAATATGTTTTTTAAATGCTCGTCACTGCACTCAAGTCTTAAGTTGCTGTTGTTACTTACTGAGTTGGCGTACTCATGTTACCCGTTGCACCTTTGTGTGTATATCCAGGTACCAGATCTAAGCTCTAGGTGATATCTTCTTTGCTCGGAGTCGGATCGAGGATAGAGGTAGCTGCTCGGCGTCGACAGCTGGCCATCTTTCCTTTCTTAGTCCATAGTTTTTTAGTATTTCCTAGATTGTATCAGTAGAGGCTTGTTATCAGATATTATGTTTACCTCTTTAGATGCTCATGATAGTTGATTCCGGGTGTTGGGTCGTGGTTAGACTTTACTATTTCTGTTATTATCGCGGTTAATTATGTTTTTAAAAAGGAACCTTAAATGAAATGTTTTTGACTTATGATTTTAAACGGAAGGCTTCATAGATTACTCTCGGTAGTGGGCTAGCCTAGTTTCATGATAGGAGCTATCACAGCCTATATTGAATTGGGGTAATGACAAGTTGATATCAGAGCCTAGGTTACATAGGACTCAACGGTCATGAGCAGGTTTAGTAGAGTCTTGCGGATCGGTACAGAGACGTCAGTACTTATCTTTGAGAGGCTACATAACCCTTAGGAAAAATCTCATTTTCTTGAATTCTGTCGTGCCATTCTGTTGATTATGGAAATCTAAACTTCTGTTGTTTCATTCTCTCACAGATGGTGAGGACATGCGCTACCGATCAGGGTGCCCCGAAACCAGCCAGACCAGCAAGATGTAGAGGTCGCGGTCGAGGCCGTGGTAGTAGTAGGGGAGTAGCCCATGCAGCAGCCGGGGCAGTACCCGCAGACCCACCTACCATTCTGGATCAGGTTCCCGCTGTAGATATTCTAGCGGGATAGGCCCAGGCACCGTCAGTGCCCATTGTTATTCCAGGTCTTCTGGAGACGCTAGCTCAGATCTTGAATGTATGTACCAGCCTTGCCCAGGCAGTTGATGTATCTTCTACTACTGCTACATCTCAGGCTGGGGAAGGCACTCCGACTCCAACTGCCCAGACACAAGAGTAGGTTACTCAGGGCCTTCAGACATCGGGGGCAGTTCCAGCCCAGCTGGTTGCTCGATATCAAGTCTTCATGGTTCCAGCTATGCCAGATGACGAGCAGCACAGGCTGGAGAGATTTAGTAGACTTCAACCTCCAACATTCAGCGGTGCTGAGGGCGAGGATGCCTAGGGTTTTTTGGATAAGTGTCAGAGGATGCTTCGTACTGCAGGGATTTTGGAGACCAGTGGGGTCTCGTTTGCTACTTTCCAGTTTTCTGGGGCTGCTTTTACTTGGTGGGAGACTTACGAGAGGCGTAGGCCTGTTGGTGCAGCACCCCCCACTTGGTAGAAGTGTTCCACTATCTTCTTGGAGAAATATGTTCCCCAGTCTCACAGGGAGGAGCAACGTAGGTAGCTTGAGCAGCTGCGTCAGGGAGAGTTATCAGTGATGCAGTATGAGATGCGGTTTTCAGAGTTATCTTGTCATGCTACCGAGTTGGTCCCTACTGATAGGGAGAGGATCAGGAGGTTCGTGGATGGCCTCACTTATCAGCTTCATATTTTGATGAATAGGGAGAGAGTATCAGGTGCTACCTTCGAGCAGGTGGTTGATTTTGCTTGATATATTGAGTCAGTTCATTGCCAAGAGCGAGAGGGGAGGGAGGCCAAGAGGCCTTGTGGATCTGGCAGTTTCAGTGGTGCTCCTCCAAGAGGGCAATTTTAGCATAGTAGAGGCCGCCCATTTAGGCCTCCTCAGCCAGTTCGCCCAGCTTATAGTGGTACATCCTCAGGGCAGGGTCCTAGTAGTTCTCATCCGGGCCGTTCGTCATTCAATACTCTTCCAGCCCAGAGTTCATCCCGAGCACCATCTATTCAAGGTTCCTCCGTACATGGTTCTTCTGGTGGTTATTCTGGTTCCATGGGTTCCTATCAGTCCCCGTCTCCTGCACTAGTGAGTTGTTATGAGTGTAGAGAGTTCGGGCATATGAGGAGGAAGTGTCCTCATCTTCTTGGAGGTCCATCTCAATTGAGGAGCCAGCCTTCGACTTCAGCTCCAATTACTTCACCACCAACCCAGGCAGCTAGGGGTGGGAGTCAGTCAACTAGAGGTCGCCCTTGAGAGGGAGGTCGAGCAGGTGGAGGCCAGGCTCGTATCTATGCATTTCCATCCAGGCCAGATGTTATGGCCTCCGATGCAGTTATCATAGGTATTATCTCAGTCTGTCACCGAGATGCTTTGGCCTTATTTGACCCTTTTTCCACATATTCTTATGTTTCGTCATATTTTGCCCATTTTCTGGATATGCCCCGTTAGTCTTTAGTTACGTCTGTTCATGTGTCGACTCCGGTGGGCGATACTATTTTTGCAGACCGTGTGTATCGATCGTGTGTGGTATCTATTGGGGGTCTGGATACCCGAGTGGACCAATTGTTACTCATCATGGCTGATTTTGATGTGATATTGGGCATGGATTGGCTATCCCCGTGTCATGCTATTCTTGATTGTCACGCTAAGACCGTGACCTTGGCTATTCCTGTAGTTCCAAGGGTTGAGTGGAGAGGTTCTTCTGAGTATGTGCCTAGCAGGGTGATCTCTTACCTAAAGGCTCAGCTATGGTCGAAAATGGATGTTTATCGTATTTGGATTTTGTGAGGAATGTCAGTGGTGAGACTCCCGCGATTGATTTTATTCCTGTGGTCTGTGATTTCCTGGATGTGTTTTCTACAGACTTGCCAGGCATGCCACCTGACAGGGATATTGATTTTGGTATTGATCTGGTGCCAGACACTCAGCCTATCTCTATTCCACCTTATCGTATGGCACCAACGGAGTTGAAGGAATTAAAGGAGCAGCTTTAGGAATTCCTAGATAAGGGGTTCATTCGGCCTAGTGTGTCTCCTTGGGGTGCACCGATGTTGTTTGTAAAGAAGAAGGATGGTTCTATGCATATGTGTATTGATTATCGGCAGCTGAACAAGGTTACGGTGAAGAACTGGTATCCTTTGCCTCGCATAGATGACTTGTTTGACCAGTTGCAGGGTGCCAGGGTAATTTCCAAGATTGACTTGCGATCTGGCTACCATCAGTTGAAGATTCAGGAGCCCGACATCCCGAAGACTGCCTTCGGGACTAGATATGGTCACTATGAGTTTCTTGTTATGTCATTCGGGCTGACCAATGCCCCAGCAGCCTTTATGCATTTGATGCACAGTGTGTTCCGGCCTTATCTTGATTCCTTCTTCATCGTGTTTATTGACGACATCTTGGGGTATTCCTGATCTCGGGAGGATCATGAGCAGCATTTGAGGATTGTGCTTCAGACTTTGAGGGAGAAGATATTGTATGCAAAATTTTTGAAATGTGAATTCTGGCTTGATTCAATGGCATTCTTGGGCCATGTGGTGTCTTGTGATGGGATCAAGGTAGATCCGAAGAATTTGGAGGCGGGGCAGATTTGGCCTAGATCGTCATCAGCTAACGAGATCTGCAACTTCCTTGGTTTGGCAGGGTACTATCGCCGTTTTGTAGCGGGATTTTCATCTATTGTAGCACCTATGAACAGACTGACCCAGAAGGGTGCTCCTTTCAGGTGGACTAAGGAGTGTGAGGAGAGCTTTCAGAAGCTCAAGTCAGCTTTGACTACAACTCCGGTGTTGGTTTTGCCTACTGGTTCAGGTTCCTTTACAATTTACTGTGATGCCTCGAGAGATGGCTTGGGAGCGGTATCGATGCAGGACGGTAGGGTGATTGCCTACGCGTATAGACAGTTGAAGGTGCACGAGAAGAATTATCCAGTGCACGATCTTGAGCTAGCAGCCATCGTCCATGCCTTGAAGATTTTGCGTCACTATTTGTATAGAGTGCATTGTGAGATTTTCACTAATCATCGTAGTTTGCAGCATCTGCTTAAGCAGAAGGATCTAAATTTGCGTCAGAGGAGATGGTTGGAGCTTCTCAAGGATTACGACCTCACTATTCTATATCATCCGGGGAAGGCTAATGTAGTGGCCGATGCCTTGAGTCGCAGAGCAGAGAGTTTGGGAAGTCTAGCCTACCTTCCAGCAGCAGAGCGACCTTTAGCATTTGATGTTCAGGATTTAGTGGGTCAGTCGGTGAGATTGGATTTTTCAGAGCCCCCACGAGTATTGGCTTGTGTAGCCTCCATGTCTTCTCTTTATGATTAGATTAGAGCACGCCACTATGATGACCCACACTTGCTAGTTCTTCAGGACAGGGTCCATCGAGGTGATGCCAGGGATGTGGTTATTGGTGATGATGGGGTCATGAGGATGCAGAGGCGGATTTGTGTGCCCAATGTGGATGGGCTTCGAAAGTTGATTCTAGCATAGGCTCATAACTCGCGGCATTCCATCCATCTGGGTGCCGCGAAGATGTATCATGATCTGAGACAGCATTATTGGTGGAGGTGGATAAAGAGGGATATTGTTGAGTTTGTGGCTTGGCGTCTCAACTATCAGCAGGTCAAGTATGAGCACCAGAGACCACGGGGATTGTATCAGAGGTTGGATATTCTAGAGTGGAAGTGGGAGCGGATCACCATAGACTTCGTAGTTGGGCTTCCACGGACTTCAAGGAGTTTTGATGCTATATGGGTTATTGTGGATCGGCTAAGCAAGTCCGCACTTCATTCCTGTTGGCACTACTTATTCTTCAGAGCGGTTAGCTAAGATTTGTATCAGGGAGATTGTCCGATTGCATGGGGTTCCAATTTCAATCATTTCCAACAGAGGTACTCATTTCACATCTCAGTCCTGGAGGGACGTGCAGAGAGCGTTAGGTATTCAGGTTGATTTGAGCACAGCGTTTCATCCTCAAATCGATGGGCAGTCACAACGTACTGTTTAAATTTTGGAGGACATGTTGCGTGCATGTGTCATTGATTTTGGAGGTTCATGGGACCAGTTTCTGCCACTCGCGGAGTTTGCATATAATAATAGTTATCAGTCGAGTATCCTGATGGCTCCGTATAAGGATTTATATGGTAGGAGATGTAGATCTCCGGTTGGTTGGTTTGAGCCGAGCGAGGCTAGGCTATTGTGCACAGACTTGGTTCAGAATGCGTTGGATAAGGTGAAGTTGATTCAGGAGCGGCTTCGCACAGCGCAGTCTAGGCAGAAGAGTTATGCGGACCGGAGGTCGGGGATGTGTCTTTCATGGAGGGAGAGAAGGTACCGCTGAAGGTGTCACCCATGAAGGGTGTTGTGAGGTTCGGAAGAGGGGCAAGCTGAGTCCCTGGTTCATTAGGCCTTTTGAGGTGCTTCAGCGGATTGGAGAGGTGGATTATAGGCTTGCCTTGCCACCCAGCTTATCGTGTGTTCATCCGGTGTTCCATGTTTCGATGCTCTGGAAGTATATTGGTGACCTGTCTCATGTTTTATACTTCAGCACAGTTCAGCTTTAGGGTGATATGTCCTACGAGGTGTAGCTAGTGGCTATTTTGGGCCGTCAGGTCAGGAGGTTGAGATATAAGGATATAGCTTCAGTGAAGGTTCAGTGGAGAGGGCAGCCGGTGGAGGAGGAAACTTGGGAGACTGAGCTAGGGGTGTGCATTCAAATCGGTTTATCGATAAATCGAATCGATTATTTGTTATCGGTTTATCGATATCGGTTTATCAATTTCGATTTCGATTTTGATTTTGTCTTCTTCAGTTATCGATTTATCGATAAACCGATAAGATATACTAAAAAGACAAATATACCCTTATTCTATAATACCCTTTACTTTACCCTAAGTCTCTAACCCTATTATTTCCTCTACCCTTATTTCAGTGACGTTTTTACCCATTATGCCCGCCCCTTTAGGAATCACTTTCTGCTTACTTGGTTATTCCGCTTTCTTTCCGGTTTCAGTACTAGTGGAACTGGACTTTGTGCTTTTGTTCTTGCCACTGAACCTATTGGTCAGTCCTAGCGCGACATAGCAGAAATGTCCACATTCTATTTTTTCTCTACTGGAATAGCCTCTCTCTCTGCCATTGCTTATTTCTTCCAATCGTGGCACTCTCAATACATTTCTTCTGTGGTTCCAGCTCTTCTATTTGTTTTCCTCATACTTCCATTCCTCCACGACTCACCTCGTTGGTTCCTCGTTAGAGGAAAAATAGATGAAGCCATAAAATTATGCATAAATTTGCTACTTCCAATGGCAAACACATTCCTGATGGCGTTATTCTTGCTGTTGACAGCGAAGTGAATAATTACCATGATGCACTTTATTCTCAATCCGAATCGAAGCGGGAACCAAATACCAAAGAATCTTTAAACGGATCCCTTTTAGATGTACTAAGGTCTCCTCTAACAGAGTTTCGGTTGTTCTTAGTTGTGGCTATTAATTTCTTCGTTTCAGTTGTCTATTACAGCTTAATTTTGCTTCCTTGTTTTATTAAAAATTGTATTTTTAGTTTGTGAAAGTTTGTACTTTATTATGGGGGAACAATTCTTGTATTGTACGTAGATTTAGTATTATTCCTCTTAAATATTATACTTTCCACGAAATCTCGTATATTTTCTTATTGGTGTAATCGATAACTCAATCGATAAGCCCCAAAAATCGATAAATCGAAATCAAAAAAATCGAAATCTTATTGAAACAATAACGATAAGCATATGTACAAATCGATAATCGATAAGGGTCAAAATCGAATCAATAAATCGAATGCACACCCCTAGACCGAGTGGGAGATGCGGAGCAGATACTCTAACTTGTTTGAGACTCTAGGTATGTTTCTAGACCCGTTCAAGGATGAATGTTTGTTTAAGAGAGGGAGAATGTAACGACCTGGCCGGTCATTCCGTATAGTTAGCCCCGTTATTCCTGGTTATTCCTTGCCATGCATTGCGTAGTTTGTTGATATATTGGGGTCAGTTGGTTCAGGTTCAGAGTGGTCGTGGTGAGAATTGAGACACTTAGTCTCTTAAATTGACTTAATAGTTGAAAAAGTCAACTTGGAGTTGACTTATTGGTAAACGACCTCAAAATGTAGATTTTATGGCTCGGATAGCTTTGTTAGGTGATTTGGGACTTAGGAGTGTGTTCGGAATGTGGTTTTGATGTCTGGTGTAGAATTAGGCTTGAATTGGCAAAATTGAGTTTTTGGCGATTTCCGGTCGGTAGTGGAAAATAGGCCATCGATGTCGGAATGGAATTCCGGAAGTTGGAGCAAGTCCGTAGTGTCATTTTGGATGTGTGTGTAAATTTTCAAGTCATTCGGATGTTTTTTGGTTGGTTTCGGCATCGTTGGTGATTTTCAGAAATTTTAGAAATATTAGGCTTGAATCATAGGTTGAATTGGAGTTTCGATGTTATTTTGGGTGTTCTGAGGGTTCGACTAAGTCCGGATGATCATTTATGACTTGTTTGTACTTTTGGTTGGGGTCTCGAGGGGCTCGGGTTGATTTCGGATAGCCCTCGGGGACTTTGAAGTTTGAAATTTGCTGCGGAACTGCTGCTAGTGTTGCTTCTCTGGTGTGGCTGCACCTGCGAATGGTTGAGCGCATGTGCGAGGGCCGCAACTGCGAGGTAGGGACGCAGGTGCGGAAATTGGTGGCCTGGTCAAGGACCGCAGATGTGGAAGTTGGGCCGCACCTGCGGAATCGCAGGTATGGTATTTTTAGCGCAGGTGCGGAGTCTTGGCTTCTAAGTGATTTCCGCAGGTGCGCACCTGGGACCGCAGGTGCGGGTTAGCAGGTGCGCGTAAATGACCGCAGGTGCGGTTCCACTGGACAGAAAGGTATAAAAACCAGCCTTCGCGAATTTGAGCTATTACTTCAACATTTTCATCCGGGATTGAGCTTTGAGAGAGGGTTTTGGAGGGAGAATTCAAGGGAACTTCGTTGAGGTAAGATATTTGAACCTAAAACTCGTTCCTATGTGATTTTTTGGACTGATTTAGGGTGAATTAATGGGAAAAATCAGTGTTTAAATTGGGGGTTAGGGCTTGGAAACTTGAGACTTTGATTGAAGAATTGAAGGGGAAATTGTGGTCCGATTTTGATGTTCTTGGTATATATAGAATCGTGGGAGGATGAGGATTCCGGTTTTGTGATTTTTATAAAATTTTGAGACGTGGGCCTAGGGGTCGGGTTTGGCCAATTTCGGAATTTGTGCCTAATTTTGATAATTTTCGAATGGGTTTCATCTCGCTAGCATATTTTGATGTTATTAATCTGATTTTGATAGACTCGGAGTGTTTGGGAGCCGATTCGAGGGGTAATAGCATCGCGGAGTAGTTTTAGGGCCGGTTGAGGTAAGTAACGGTTGTAACTCTAGACCTAAGGGTATGAAACCCTAGTATTTTACATTGTTTTGGTAAATGAGGTGACTCACATGCTAAGTGACTAGTGTGTGGGCGTGCACGGGTAGGGATTGTCACTTGGTCCGTCCCGTAGCGACTATTAAGCCATGTATTTGATTTGAAATCATAATATATCCTGTAATTTTTAGGTTTATATGCAGATTGAAGAAAGCCCTGTATGGATTGAAGGAATCCCCGAGGGCGTGGTTTGAGAAGTTCAGTAAGGCCATAGTTTAGTTTGGCTACAAAAGGTGTGATCAGATATTATATTATGGGCAGTATGCCATGTTTGGGGCCTTGTGCCGGCCTGTTTTAGACCTTCCGGGGTATTTTTCCACTATTCTCACACTATTTTTGATAGAAAATATGTGAACTCAGTCATACTTATTACTTGTTTCTATTATCACTATTGTCACACTGTTTTTGAGTACTGTGAGGTATTTTGGGCTGAGTCCCGTGATGTTGAGATGAGTTGCCCGAGTGACTGAGAGGATGACTGAGTGAGGCCGAAAGCCGAGTTTGAGAGGATAGTTATGGATCGGGCTGCATGCTGCAGCATATATTATATGGATCGGGTTGCACGACGCAACATATATGTATTAGATCGGGCTGCACGCCGCAGCAGTATAGCACTTGGGCTGTAGGATCCCCTCCGGAGTCTGTATACCCCTAGTGAGCGCAGTCGACTATTATTTGGATCGGGTTGCACGCCGCAGCATATGTTAGTTGGATCGGGCTGCACGCCGCAACGGTTACGTGGTTACATGGTACCTGTTGAGTGAGAGTGTGGAGTGTGAGCATTGAATTATGATAGTGAAGTCACGAGTGACTGAGAGACCTTGCTTATGAGTGACATTGTGCCTGAAGGGCTATTATATTGTGCAAATCATTGTTTCTCACTCTTCTTTACACTGAGCCTTGTTATTAAAAGCTAAATTATTGTTTTTATGAAAGTTTGAACGGAAAAATGGAAGTTTGTGAAGTATTTGAATGTAGGCTTGACCTGATTTATTTACCTTTGTTGACATTTATTTTTTAAAAATATGATTTTTAAATGCTCGTCACTGCACTTAAGTCTTTAGTTACTGTTGTTACTTACTGAGATGGCGTACTCACATTACTCCCTGCACCTTTGTGTGCTGATCCAGGTAGCAGATCTGAGCGCTAGCTGATTTCTTCTTTGCTCGGAGTCGGATCGAGGATAGAGGTAGCTGCTCGGCGTCCACAGCTGACCATCTTTCCTTTCTTAGTCCATAGTTTTTCTAGTATTTCCTGGATTGTATCAGTAGAGGCATGTTATCTGATATTGTGTTTACCTCTTTAGATGCTCATGATAGTTGATTTCGGGTGTTGGGTCGTGGTTAGACTTGACTCTTTCTGGTATTATCGCTGTTAATTATGTTTTTAAAAAGGAACCTTAAATGAAATGTTTTTGACTTATGAGTTTAAACGGAAGGCTTCATAGGTTACTCTCGGTAGTGGGCTAGCCTAGTTTCATGATAGGCGTAATCACGACCTATATTGAACTGGGGTCGTGACAGTTTGACATCGACTGGAGGTTTAAATGAGTATTATAGCACGTAATCTTTTTTATGTTAATTGGAGAAACTTATAAGTTATAATTTATAGTTTAATTTTATGTAAATTATTAAAACAAACTAATTGTAAATTGTGATCTCCAATATTATTCTCTATCCATGACTAACTGGATATAATAATGATTATTTATTTATCAATCAAAAATTAATTAAACACCAACAAACAATAATTTTAATAAAATTGCAATATTGAACCCGTATATGGGGCTTTCCTCGTCTAGTCAAAGACTATATACAAGTTAAAGATCATACAAATTGTAGTTTCTGGAACAAGCATGCGCCTTTTTATCAATCAAAGTTTGTCTAGAACAAACTTTATAGCAGAAAAGGAAACATCTCTTTTTTTTGCCTCGACCTTTCCTGGAACAGATGTCTCTCAGATACCTCGTGAAACATGCATATCAACTTAAGCTCAATCCAACCACTGGGCTTGAAGAACTGGACCTTATTGGTACATTTTATAATGCTTTAGTAGAATAGTAACTTGAAATGTTATTATCTTGTCATGTGCCCAGTAAAGACCAAGAATTTCAAGATTTAAAAGTGAAAACTCACTTCAGAGCACATAAGAAGGAAAATAATTGAGATTTTCATTTGTCCAACTTCTGAAAATTTTGGTTGAAATAAGACAACAAGATTGGCGGAATACGAGGACACTTAAAAGAAATTAGATTTCACAAAGTTATGACTGGGTTTCCAAGTAGATGAAGTACTGAGACACCATCTGTCTATTTTCTCTATCTTTCTACAGACTGGTTTCAATTAAGCTATAACCGAAGTCTTTCTTCAAATTCTTCTCGTCCATGAGTTTCCTCAACTGTTCTACCTCTTTCCATCTGCCCTGCTCTGCGAATATGTTGGACAAAATCACAAAAGAGCTTGTATCTTCTGGGTCTAAAGCAGTGAGCCTTTTGGCAACGATCTCACAGATTTCAATTGATATGCGAGTCTTTCTACAGCCAGCAAGCAGAGTTCCCCATATCCGCTTATCAGGTTCAACAGACATGTTGTTGACGAATTCAAGAGCTTCTTCTATATTGCCTTGACGACTAAGCATATCAACCATGCACGCATAATGTGCAAGTTTTGGAGTAACACTGAATCTCTCTTCCATTGCATAAAACCAGTTCCATCCCTCATATTCAAGACCACAATGACTGCATGCAGATAGAACAGAAATGAAAACAACATCATTTGGTTTAATCCCAGTGTTTAACATGTCTAAGAAACACTGAAGAGCCTCATTGCCATGCCCATTAATTCCATAGCCATTGATCATTGAGCTCCAACAAATAAGATCTTTGCTAGGACATTCACTGAAAATTGCCTCCCCTTGGCTTATGCGTCCAAGTTTGCAATACATGTCAATAAGTGAGGATATCAAAAAGGCATTTGATGTATTTCCAATTTTAACCACTTGTGCGTGTATACCTTCTCCAATCTCTTCAGCAGCCATCGAAGAACAAGCATGTAATAGGCTGACATAGATGATCTCGTTAGGCTTCTCATTTGCTGATCGCATCTGCTGATATATATCAAAAGCATTACTAGGCAGTTCACTTTGGGCATAAGCTGCAATCATCGTACTCCAGGCAATAAGATCTTTTGGTTTCAGGTGATCAAAAAGACTCCTGGCAGACTCAATATCACCAAAACCACCATACATGTGAAGAAGAGCAGTCACTACCGAAACAGATCTCAAATATCCCTGCTTGAGCACGAGGCTGTGAAAACACTGCCCAATTTTAGTCTCATACAATTGAGGCAATGCTCCAATTACTTCGCGAATAACACTCTCATCTGGCTCAAAGCAACAATACCTCATTTCAGAGAATAAACTCAAAGCTTCACTGAAACTGTCATTTTCTACACATCCATGAATCATAGTCCTCCATGAAACAAGATCCTTCTTCTCTATTCCGTGAAAAACAGTTAGGGAAGCCTTCAAACTCCCACATTTAGCATACATATCCACAAGGGAATTTTGGATATTAACATGAGAAATAAACAAACTTTTTAGTGAATAAGCATGAATTTCTTTTCCAACTTTCAAAGCACCAAGATTGGCACAAGCAGGGACAATCCCCACAACGCTAACATAATTTGGTTCCACACCAAAGGATAGCATTTTTCTGAAAAGCTCAACAGCCTCGACGTACTCTCCACTCTTGACACAAGCTGAAACCATTGCACTCCACAAAATTACATCTTTGCCTCTCGCGTGATCAAATAATTTCCATGCGGTATCCATATCCCAAATAGAGTAAACAACAACAAGAGCCGTCACAACGGGCAGTTCCAATTCAAATCCCATTTTGATTGTGAACCCGTGAATTCCTTTGACCATAGGCTCCCATTTTTCGACAGCTCTTATAATGCTTAAAACTGTCACATAATTGGGTTTATGTTCATTTCTTAGCATTGTTTTGAACAAGTAGATAGCTTCGATGGATTGGTTTTCCCTCACCAAACTGGATATTTTTGACGTCCATGATCTCACATTTTGTTTTTCAGCAAACTTAATTGGGTGAACAAAAAAGGAGCTTTCGCGCATGTTCAATGAACTTCGCGACGAGTAATTTCTCCTTGGAAATTTAGTAAACAGCTTGTATGCATTTTTAACTACTAACTTCATCTGCACTTCATTGAACAATAAAAGTCATCAAATCGGGTTCTATTGGATAAGCACATATGCAGATGCAAAGAGAGAGATGCAGAAAAACTAGCATAGCAGCTCAACCAAGCTGAGACCTTGTTGTGATGGTGAGGAAACTTCTGTTTTTGGTTCTGTCCCTGTTATCTTAACTGTTTCAGGTAACCATATTAGTCCCTAACTTGTGGCTCAATAGCTGTTTGGTTCTTGAAATTAGCACATATTTCCGACGTGTCATGTAATCAAATGAACAAATAAAGAACTTACCACGTCTGCAATTTTTTAGTAATTGTTACCTTCGGTCAGATTTGTTCCTTTGACTTGGGTTCTCAATTCTAATTTCTCGGTGGGGGTAAGGGTGTCCAACGGGATCGCGTCCCGCGTCTTGTCCCGTCCCGTCTTGTCCCATTATCCCACTTAATTCTAAACGGAATTGACCTATGTTAAACGAGGCACGGGATAAGATGGGACGGCTATTTCATCTCGTTTGTCCTGTCCCGTCTTGCCTGTCTCGCTTGTCCCGTCCCATCCCGTCCCGCCTGTTTTTATTTTATTTTTTTTGAATTCTAGCCGTTAGGCAACGACTCTAATTGCAAAAATAGTCATTCCCTACAGCCAAAAACGGCTATTTTTAGCCTCTATCCCCCTCCTCCAAACACCCCCTCCCAAACTTTTAATATACCCCCTAAGTTTATTAAATTACACTTTGATCTTATTTTCTACTATAAATACTCCATCCTTCTTTTTTCTCCACAAAAGTCAATTTAAAGCTTCAAATTAATTCATCAATTATTTGGAGCTATATTTTGGGAATTTCTTCAAGTTTCAATATTAATCACGGTGCACTCGTTTCATCTCCTAATTTTAATATATAATTTTTGCGTATCATTTTAGTGCTTAATTTTTGTGTTTACTTTAGGTGTTCTATTTTTTCGTATTTCACTTGTGTGTTTAATTTTTGTGCTAACTTTTTTAGTTAATTTCGTATTTAAATTATGGCACCTAAAAATATATTTGGCTTTAAAAAAACTAGTGAAAAAAGTAGTAAAGGTGAAAGTTGTAGTAATCCTAATCCTAGTCCTAATCCTAACCCTTCTCCTAGAATTAGAACACATATAGATGAAATGACTCATGTTGATGAAACTTCATTTTCTCAATCCCCCTATGTTATAATATTAATTTCAGAGAACAACTAGATCATGAAACTTTACAAAGATAATTTGGCAATGATATTTTTATTGAGGACGAAGAAAATGAGGAAAAAGAATTAGATGAAACACCAACTAGTCCCGCAACAGAAGCTCCAACTCAGACTCAATCTCGGTCTAGAGCTTTACACCATGTACCTCCTATAAGGGGAAATCCTAAGGGTGAACGTCCCAAAACATCACTTGTATGGAAATTTTTTAAACATGACAAAGTCAATCAACGTGCTACGTGTGGAATATGTAAGCAAAACTTTATGCACACCAAAAGTGGAGGGACGAAGGGTTTAAGTAGGCCTTTAGCTAGGGAGCACAAAGCTTTATGGATACAAGCTAAAATAGAAGCTGATGAGTTGGTCTTTTACCAACTTATCTCCTCTTAATACTTAGGCTTTTGTATGATTTTGTTGAGAAACTAAGGCTTTTTCTGAGGTTTATTGGCATATTTCAGGTGTCAAGTGATTCAGAGGTGATGGTAAAAAAACCAGGTGAAAACAAGTCAAAATGTGTAAAAATTAGGAAAAATGACTGCTGCCAGTTTTTACTTTATGCGATCGCGGATGATTATATGCGATTGCATAAGTCCAGGAACATGATACTATGCGAACGCGGGGCAGTATGTGCGAATGCACAGCTCTAACGCCTGGTCAACGGCTCGTCAACTGATCTATGCGAACGCAAGGGGTACTACGTGATCGCATACCTGAAGGAAATCATTCACTACGATCGCATGTGCATGGGCGCAAATGCACTGTACAAATTTTGGACAGTTCTGGGCAGTTTTGGAATTTCACACCTTCGTCCCCCAAACCATTTAATACACGACCTAGTAGATAATTTGGACATCTTTGGCTTATTTTTCAGTAGAAACACTAGAGAAGAACATGTTTTGGAAGCTAGAGTTTGCACACACACTTGGATTTTGAAGATTTAAAGCTTGTGGTTAAGGATTTCTTACCCATTTTTGTTTATTTCTTCATTTCTTTGCTTTGTATTGAATATTGAAGTGTTTAGTATTTATTTCCAACACTCAATCTTATTTATGGAAATATTCATGTTTAAAGTGTGGATTAAATACTTTGTTGTGCTTATATATTGAATGATTTTTCATCTTTTATAAAGTGAGTTATTGTTTCTTTAATTATTCTTGTTCTTTAATGTTTTCAAAGGGATTAGCTAACCCTAGGAATCGCCCATTAACTCCGAATTAATTTTGGGAAAGATAATTTGGGGTTGGGAAAGATTAATTAACAAGAACTTGAGGTTTTAACCCTCATTTTATTGATTCTACCTAGGAATGGGATTGAACTACTTGTAGCCATATCAGGGTGTGCTTAATCTCTTTATTGGGTTAGGAATAATTCAATTAGGAAGTCTTGTTAGTCTTCAGAAGAAGCTAATTAAGAATTATGGTCCGTGGCTAATTAACATAAACTCGCTCATATTTGTAAAATCGTGAAACATATGGGATCGTTACTTGAGTGTAATTCCCGATGCATCCATAATTGTAGCCATTGATCATTTTACTTGCTTTCTAGGTTAGTTTACATTTTTGCATTAGATATAAATATTTTTACAACCAAAATCTAAGTGTTTGGAATTGCACGATAAGTGATAATTCTCTTACATTCCTAATCGCCTACATATTGTTCTCTGTGGGATTCGACCCCAACCTAGTTGGGTTATTATATTTGACATCGACCGCTTTACACTATTTTAAAGTGTAAATTTGAGCGTATCAAATTTTGGCGCCTTTACCGGGGAACAATTTGGCGTAATTTAGGTTGTTTGAGAAGTAAGCGTTAGTGCTTTGGTCCAAACTTGTGAAGATTTGTGTAATTATTTTTACTACCTTGGTCTATTTTTCTTGTTTGTTTCTCGTTTATTTTCTTAATTTTTGATAAAAAAAATATGGCATCATATAATGAAAATTGGTCGGATGGTAGTTGTTCATACTTTGATGACTCTTGTCCTTATTGTGGAGGACCACATTCGTGGCAAAATTATTTAAATTCTCCCGGGGGTGGATTGTTCGCACAATCTCTAACCCATGAGTGGAGTATTTGTGATAAGTGTGGTCGTCAAAATGATCATTGGTATGATTGTGCTATTTGTCCGTCCCTTCCCCAAGCCCCCGCTATGATGATTCTACTTTTTGTGATGAGAATTTTAGGGATGAGGAAGCGGAAGAAATTGAGAAATGGCCGAAGTGGAGAGTTCAAGCTCATGTTGGAATGCCTACTTGAAGGAGGAAACAAAGAGCAAAAATGCCTTGGAGGAACTTTTGGAGAATAGTCTCCAAAATGACTTGGCACTTGAAAGATGCACTCGCAAATGGATGAAATGATTGAAGCCTTAAGGGTTCAAAAAGTCTCGAAAGTGAGTAATAGCCAAGAACCTTCCTTGGAGGTTGAAGTTGAAAATGCTCCATATGTCACAACCAAGAAGAACTCTCAAAAGCTCAAAATGAAAAGATGATGTTCATATTGGAGACCATTCTTGAAAATAAGGAGAAGCACAACTTTGTCCTCGAGGACTTGAAACATGATGTGACTTAAAATGATGAGCGTAGCCGCACTTTGGAGGATCAAATGAAATCATTAATGGAGGCTCATTATGCCTCTCAATTTGAAAGTGTGGAAGGAAGCCAAGAAGAGTCCAATTCCGAGGAAGAAAGTGAGCTTTACTTTGAGGAATCACGACTTGAACATTCGCCAACCGACTCCATGAGTATTAGTGATGCCAAGAAAAATGTGGAATTAGAGTCAACCGGTGTAAATGCCAATTTGGTTGAAACTTACTCTAGTTCGGGGGAGAAAGAGGATGTCAAATTCCGGAAAGAATTGAGATTTGGAGGTTTGATGTCACATTCCAAGCACTTTTCAACATTGGATTTGTTTGATGATATGGGAATGAACTACAGGAGTCAATGAAGGATTGCGTGGAGGAAAGACTAATACCATACATTCTACAATTTGAGGGAACAAGAAAACAAAATTATATTCCTCACATGAAAGCCAAGGAGTGTACAATGAAGAAATTAATGCTTGGCTCGGTCATCGACTTACCACCCCCCATCGCGCATGGTCACAAGCTTGATTCCAAGCTAGGTTCCCAGTTCATATCATCTAAGTGGTGAGAAAAGTGGTAAAGTTGATTTGCGTCGTGCCACAACGTTAAATGCGGCGCTTGATGGAAGGAAACCCATCATTTTTAAAATTTTTTGTCATTTTTGAAATTTTCTTTTTTAGAATGTCTTATTATATTGTTTCTAACTAATCTGCCAAGTTTCAAAATTTTTGGAGTTGATTTGAGCAAGTTGGGGTGACTGGGCAGCCAAAAACCAGTAGCTGGTGAAAAATAGCAGAGCAACACACTGTTTCACTATGCGATCGCCGCATTACTAATGCTTTCGCATAACAGTAGGATTCATCTACACTATGCAATCTCATAAGTGGCCAAGCCATCGTGAATTTCTGGGATTGTTTGCACTATGCGATCGCGTCTGCCCTTCCGCAATCGCGTAGTTCCGGCTAAGTGAAAAATAAATTTAACACTAAAAAGACCCTTTTTCCCACTTTTCTGCCCAAAAAAATTCTCTCACACCCCTTGTCGCGCCCCCTTTTTCCTCTCCCTGCGGATTAGTCAGGGTTTTTGAAATTATTGGGACAACTCATTTCCTTTTGGGGAAAGGGACATAAGGAATTCAAAGAGTCGCCACCTAACGAGTTAAGGTGAGTTAGGGAACCTATTACGGGTCATTTATAACACTAATTGTATAACCAGAGATTGGGTAAGGGCTTGAAATTACTTCAACGAGAAGGTGTTAGGCACCCCTCGAAGCCCACAACTGTGGGTCCCGACCAAACTTACTTTGTGAATTAATCAAGTAAAAATAAGCAGTCTAAGCACACATATGTAAAAGAGATTTTAGACAGATAAGCAGTCTAAGCACACATATGTAAATGGGTGAAAGGGGTCCTAAGTTATTTATCCTATAGGATCAAATCCATGCAATGCCCGGTAATCACTCCTCGATGAGGGGCTACATGTTGCATTAGCGCACAGGTCATCATATCCTTTTTCTACTCATTATCTCACCCCCTATTGTTAAGCGAGTTTTATTAACGAACTCTAAGCGTGTTGTTACCCGTCCCTTCCTTGTGGTCCCCGAGGAGTTTAGGACCTCTAAATCTGGGCAGTTCTAGACAACCCCTAAGGTATTTAAAAAGCAAAAATCCAGGCGACAATCAAATAACATGTAGGACCATCAAATAGAGAAAAGAGGCAGTTGAAAGCTCATGTTTACCTCCACATGTATATAGCAAATAAACAGCACATCTCAAACATAGATTCATGTAATTTTTAGAAAGAATCCTAGGACAGGATGTCTAGGTGAACATTAATACACAAAACATGAAACACTTATTTCAAAAGCTCAATGGCAGGATCCTAATCGGTTTGCCTACTGATTATAAAGCTTGTAAGACTTAAGCAGTTCATAAACAATCAAAATGCAGTTTCAGCTTTTATATAGAGATTAATCACATAAGGCTTGCCTAGGTGTGGGATTATATACAATCACAATTAAAGGAGATGTTTGACAGTTTGAGAAATTTTTCAACCAACATTACATGTTGTTCTAAGTGAAACAGATTATAACAGGTGATTTGCATCAGCTTGTGTTTAGAAACATGATATCTATGTGTGGGTATGTTTTTATACCTTTTCATGGGTAGTTACTTAGCTTAGTCGAAATAGACGTGTTCATACAAATGCAAACAGAGTTCCTAGAACATGATACTAATGCATACAGGGATGAAAATTTTTGTTAAGGTTATTTATTAACCTAGTAGCAGGATTCCTAAGTGAAAGTACTTATGCAGAATTAAAGCATGGATTAGTGATATGTCATATACTGAAGCAATAAACGTGAAGCCCTAAGAACAGGATATCTAATGCAGGTTTAGCATGATTTGAAATGCAAATGAGCACATCAGTCCTAGGACATGGCTTCTAATGCAGATTTGCAGAATATAAAGCCTAGAAACATGGTTTCTACCTAATTTTTTACCCACAATACCATACACTACCCTCCCTTTTTATAGTCACCCCAATATCTATTTACAATTAATTATTACAGACCAATGACGGAATGAATTACATAAATGAAAAGTAAAATTAACTATAGAGAGCCTGCAGTAGGCCCAAAGCAAACCTTGTAATGCCAGGCCTTCAGTAGTCTCAAATGACAAGTATTTCATAGCCAATTCCATGTCCAAGTGTGTCAAAGTTCCCTAAGGACCTCAAGGATCCCGGGCAGTGCTCAGACCCAGACTTTCATAACAGGGATTAGGTAAGTGTAGTGTGGAAGGGCCAACCCCAGTGTGCCTTAGTTCAGAGAGATCTCAAAAGGATCCCAAGGCAGTACACACACTGGAGGGGCAGCACCTAGGGACTTAGGAGTAAAGTGAGAGTGCTTGACATAGTTTTGAAAAGCTTTTTACAAGAAAACAATACTGAAATGATTCAACAAGTAAAGAAGTTTTCTGAAAATAAGAACTGATTAGTAGTAAAACAGTTTGAAAACAATGTAAACATTTTTGAAAAATCAGCAAATAGCCTGGTTGGTTATAGGACAAACAAGTTTAGCATCACTCAGTAACAAATTTCACACAGGGATAATGGGGAATTGGGGACACATAGAATACACATTAGTGTATGATAGAAGCACGTAAGCAACATGATGCACATAATTTTTCAATAGTTTTATAGGATTAAGAAGTTAGTTATAAAATAGGTGGTATAGACATAGGACAAGGATCACAAACAGCCATGTAGAAGACATATTAACACTGGTCCTGTTGGAACACATAGCCAAAAGTTATTTTGTAACATTAGACAACTTAGCAAAGTAGATTAAGAAAAAAAACCATAAATGAACAGGTCAGTCAAACAACACATGTATTTACATGCTATCATACTGAACAAACAGACTGAAATATTCTAGGTAAGGCAGTACACTAATAATAGGTTTGACAGAACAACATTCGGCCATGCTTAGGTGAAACAATAATTAACAAGTGTAGTTTAGACATACTAGTTGCATATTGAACAACAAGATAGTAAGCAGGAAGCAAGACTAGAAATCAATGAACTAAAACAACAATAGAACACATAGAGTTTGGACTTTGAAATTGAATTAGGACATACCAGTTAAGGAGACAAAACACAGAGTATAGAGCAGGTGTGGTGCAATAGCTAGCCTTGGCTTAGAGCCGGCTAGGTCAGTGAAAAATTGCCAGTAACAAAGAAGAACAGAGAGAGCTTTTTAAGAGTAAGAGAGATTTTTGAACTAGTGTTCATGTGTAGAAGTGAGAATAGATGAGAGTATATATAGCAGTTGAAAGTTAGACAAAATAAGGTAAAGAATCAATTATGTAGCAATTAGGGAAATTTACAGATCCAGTCATATATAAAATCAGCAAAGTCCCCCATAGTCAAGGGGTAATCAATCAACGGTAAAAGAGTAGGATAGATATTTAAGGAAAGAAATCAAATAAAACTTAGGTACGGAGTAGGTAATTAGGGGTAAGTAAACAAGAGTTTAATTAAGGAAACAATTAGTAAGAATCAACAAGCATCACAGTTAATCAAAATAAGGCAAGAAATAATTAAAAGATGTAAAAAATAAGGAAATAATCGAGAAATCAGCACATAGGTATCAATATAGCAAATCAGTGAATCGAAAATTCAAAACAACACTGATTTAGGGAGAAAAATATAGGTTTTTCATGAATAAACAAACAGACTGAATATAAACACATAGAATCAGTCGAGAAATCAAACCAGGAACCCTAATAAAGGCACATTAGGGTAAAATCACAAGATGTTCAAATTAAATGAAGAAGAAATCATATGAATTAAGGCACAGAACAAAATCATGTAGCAAATAACACGGACAAGCTCAGAATCCAAACAAAATGCCAAAAATTGAGGGTTCTAGCATAAGCTAGTTAGGGTTAAGGAAAAAATCAACAAAATCAGTCAAAACACATAAGAACAGGGGATTAAACACTTAAAGTCAAAAAGCATTTTGAAGAAAAGGATTTTCAGGAAACCCTAGTTTAGGAAATTGACAAGCCACTCAAAAATCAGAAGATTTTCATAAAAACAAGTGAAAATAAGTTCGACCCATCTCAGATCTGAACAGATCTGAGAAGTTCAAAGGAAGAAATTAGGGTTTTACAAAATAACATAGAGATAAAGATATAGGCTTAGAAACCCATAGGTTTAAGGCGAAATAGGAAGATCTTACTAGAAATTGAACCAGAGTAGCTTGAGACAGTCATAAGTGGACACACCCTTTTCCCTTGAGGACCTTAGAGACGGCAATACCCAGCGAAAGAGAGACCCTTGGAGGTCTGGAGGTGGTGAGAAACCACCATGGACGACGGTGGAGAGTGCGAGGGGGGAATTAGGGTTGGGATTAGAGAGCATTTGAGAGGAAGGGAGGTGAGTGACGGCGGGGTCAGAAGAGGGAAATGAGAGGTTTGGGGGGGGGGGTTAGTTTAGGTTAATTAGGGTAGGAATAATCTGGGCCGTTGATCAAAACTGATCAACTGCCAGGATTAAATAAGACCTGGGTCGAGTTAGGTAAGGGGTTTGGGCTTGGGTTTATTGGGCTGGCTTATGAGGGTTTTGGGATAGTTAATTAGGCTAAGATTGAAATTAAAGAAGGCCATTTGTTAAATACCCCAAATAAATTAATTAAAATAATTTGTAAAATAACTACTAATTATAAAAATGAGTTTCATGCATAGAAATGTTTTAAAAATGGTTATCTAGTATTTAAAAATACGGAGGACTAATTTCTGGTAAAAATAATGCAAAAATCATATGCATGGGCTATAATTGCAAAGTTATTGCAACTGTAGCCAAAATGTGCCAAATTGGATGTTTATGGAATAATTTGTACTTAATAAGACCATAAATAGTAAATTAAACCAAAAGATATTTTTGAAATCATTTGTGATACAATTTTATAATTATTTATTAGAAATAAAATACTGGGAAAATTGATAAAAAAATGTAAAAAGTTGTGGAAAAATATCAATTGATGATAATGCATGATTTTGAAGACATATATGCCTTTTTAAAATTATTTGGGAAAAATTGGGTATCAACACCCCTGGCCCTCAACAATAATCCCAAGGATTCTCTTTTCAATTCCATACTGTTCGTCAAATCTAATCTCAAAGGTATGTGCTTTGTCACTCTAATCTTCCTTCAAAATTAAATTTTGTGTGATATTAGTGTAAATGAACACCCATTTTTCCTTCTTCTTCATCTCCACTATCTAAGATTGATAATTTGGAGTTTTTGTTTTGAATATTGAGTTTGAATGTGTGCATTCTTGCTGGGTAAGGTTGGTTGATTGAATTCTTGCTTCTTGAACAAAATTTGGGGTTAAATCGGTGCTTGAATTCTCTAAAAAAATTGTGTGCAAATATGATTCCCCTTATGTGTTTGGGAAAATTCCCAAGAGAAAACATAACTAGGCGAAGGGGAAGCGTACGCGATCACGAGGCCCAGTTCCACGATCGCATTGTTCTAAAATCTGCAAACTAAAATTTTGCCTTATGCGATCACATCATATGCTCCACGATCGCACAGTGCTGTAACTGTGAACAGAAAAATTTCCCCTCGCAATCGCCGGGGTTGAACCGCGATCTCATTGCCTTAAAATTCTGGAAGTAAAACAGTAGCTCTACGGATTATTGTGTTGTTTCTTTGCGGCTCTTTTATTTGGCCTAGATACATCATAATGCAATGTAATAAGTACCTGTTCATGCATTTAACATGTGGTCTATATTCGTAGGTACTTTGAGTATAAGATGGCCTCGAAAAATGTTGAAAATGTGCAAGATCTTACTCCCCCAGCTGTGGAAGAAGATTATTTTGAAGCGACCATATTCACGACGGCTGAGTGTGAAAGAAATTATGACAAACTCATGTCAAAGAGCATTTTCAAAGAAAAAGGCATCCATTTAGACAACCTTGATGCTAAGATGCCAGATTTTTTCCAGAGACTGATTGACAGTGGATGGATGTGCTTTGCTCCCGAACCAATCATAGCGAACTACACAGTAGTTCGTGAGTCTTATCTCAATGCCTTGAAGACAAATTTCCAGGGGAAGTATTCAGCTTTGTTAGGGGCAAGCGGATAGACTTTGGCCCTGAGGTAATAAATGCTCACTAAGGGCCTCCCAATGCTGACAATGAGGTATACAGAGCCAGAGGAAGAGAGAGAGTGACACAATGGTTGGTGGAAAAGCTTCATGTCGAGGTGCAACCAACTTGGGAACACTACTAGAAACTGGAGCTATGGCAACGCTTTTTATTGCTACGGATCCGTAACCGTTACGATAGGTGTTCTATTGCTACGGGTATAACCGTTACAAATAAGTATTGAATCTACTGGGACACATAGCAACGGAACTGTTGGAATAGTCTGAATAACCGTACCGTTAGATATATATATATATATATATATATATATATATATAGCAACAGTTTGTGTAACCGTAGCAATAGATATATGTATCGGAACGGTGGGAGGTACTGTTACGGTCATTTTGTTCCCTCCTTATTTTTCACCCAAAATTTTATACCCACTAAAATTAGGTGGGGCCCACAATCTTATTATTATTACTTTTTTAATTTTTTATCTAGTTTTCATCGAATATATATATCTAAACCCCTAATTCCTAATTATTTCCCATAAAAAAAATCCCTAATTTCCTAATTCTCTGCTTCCCGTCGTTCTTTTCCCCTAATTCTCTCGCTCTCTCTACTGTGTTGTCGCCGGATTTGGTCATCGGTCTGTGGCGACTGCTCATCACCTTCATTCCTTCTTCTTCTTCTTCCTTTTGAGTAGATATAGATCTATGAAAAGAGATGACCAGCCACCTCCCTTTACCAAGAATCAAGCACCCACGACAACCACTGTACCACCGTAAAGCGGCCACCCAAAGCTCCATCTTCAATGCCAGCGACCCAACACCTCTTCATTGCTTTGTTGGAATTTGAAGAAGTGCTGTTGAGGTGGAGCTTGAGTTTTTCTGGTTCCAGTTCGTTGGTATGTCAAGGTCCTTCATCTGTCAAGGTCCATTCTCTTCAAGATCTTCAACCCTAAATTCGTCATCTTCTTTGTCACGAATCAGCTCCAATTATTGCATTTCCTCTAGAAGGTAACGTTCTTTCTCTCTCTAAAAGGTTTCACTCTCTGTCTACAACATGCATTTGGATGGTCTTAAAATTAGAGGTTGTGCCAGTAAATTTCACTTTTTTTTGCTTAGTCCTAATTTCATTTCATTTTGTTCTGCTTAAATCAATCAAATTATAGAGATTTTTTTTCACTTGCTTGACTATTTGAGAGGTTCGTTTTATTTTGGTTTATCAATTTAGTGTAGATTTTGAGTTTTTAATGGATCTCTGTGTGTGTTTGTTGGAAATGGATTTTGAGAAATTTTTGGGATGAATTGATTGAAGGATCTCTGAGAAAATATTTTATCTAACTCATTTGTATTAGTTGACTTATTTATTAGCTTAATGTATTAAAGGGATGGATACAATTTCACTGTTTTACCTCCAATAGCTTTTTATCCAGTTGATTAGAGTAGGATTGGTAGTCTCTTTCTTGGGCCGAGGAACGAGACTCACTCGAAATGGATCCTCTCTAAACTCCGACAGATTCAAGGCCAAAGTTTGGCTGTACATCTTTGGAACAAACAGAGTAGAGGGCTTAAGGTTGAAGAAGGAAGCATAATCCAACATATAATATCAGATTGTTGTGTTTTCTGCAATTCTTACTCCGCAAAGTTGTAAGTATACACCACGAACAATTAGTTATCGGCTTGTTTTTTCTTCATTAATTATTATTGGACTATGAACCACCTCAGTTCATTCCATAGGTTGTGTTTCAAGAAGGTTAGGTGGTACAGAAATAATGCAGGATTCATGTATTTTACTTGATTGTCTATTTCATTCTTTATTCTTACTTAGGAAAGTGAGGCAAGCAAAATAGCTGAAGCTTGGTGCATTTCAACACTGAAGAGACTAAGAGAGGTGTCACCATTGAGCTTGAAGGTTTCTTTAAGATCGGTAATTTCCTTTTGAACATTTTATCCTGTAACATGCCCACCTGCATTCTTGGATGACACTCCACAAAGTGCTTTTTCTACCAGATACGTGAAGGCAAAATTCAAACATGATCATTTGTAGGAATAAGTACGTGTGAAACATAATTGTCTTTGCAGTTAAATTGGGCCTATGATTTATTATACATCTCCTTCTATTTCTTCTTCTCCTCTTTTCTTGTACTTCTTCTTCTACCACTTCTCTCTCTCGCAAAGTCTAAATAGTTTTTTTTACTTTGCCTATGGCACTTAGTCACGCAAATGAAAGAAATTAAAAGAGAATACCTAACATTTGGAATAGTTGCAAAATGTATGGCTTGTGCCTTGTGGTATTTGGCACTTGATAGTGATATATTTTGTGTTGCTGACTGCCTTGTTGGCTTGTTGGTTGTTTCCATTAAG
This sequence comes from Nicotiana knightiana, assembly GCA_005239525.1. NCBI lineage: Eukaryota > Viridiplantae > Streptophyta > Magnoliopsida > Solanales > Solanaceae > Nicotiana > Nicotiana knightiana. The sequence goes on along the minus strand of ML422954.1, from coordinate 96,332 downwards.
TTTATTTGTTGTGCTGCTCTTTATGGCCTTGTTGACTGCCTTGTTGGCCTATTAGTTTTTGCCATTAAGTTGCAAAATGTATGACCTTGTTCAGCACTTTGTAGGTCAATTAGGTGCCACAAACCACAGAAAGGTGTTAGTTGTTGAGTGTCTATAGAGTGTCTCTTTGTTGTTTTGTATTGTATTTCTATTATTTGCTTTAGCTGATATGCTGTTCTAGGAAGTTTAGGAGGCACATTTCTTGTGAATCTTTTATCTTATATGCTGTTGAGTATCCAATTGTCTTGTAGGATTTGACATTAAGGTTTTAATGGCTCTCATCTGATCATTCAGTTATACTCGGATTTGTTGCAAATGGACCTATTTTCTGTATGCAAATTCTGTTTGACTCAAGCATAGAGTATTAACAACTAGAATCTGTATGAGATGGACAATGTCATTTTTCTTACTTACATATTTCTTTAGAGATGAAGTTCCCAAGTTATAAATACAATTACAAAGACAAAACTTCAGCTCTAGAGAACTTCAGCTCTAGAGCTAAAATTTTATCTTTGTAAACTGGGGAACTTCAGCCCATTATGCTGAAGTTTTGTCTTTATAACTGGGGAACTTCAGCCCCGTATGCTGAAGTTTTGTCTTTGTAAACTGGGGAACTTCAGCCCATTATGCTGAAGTTTTGTCTTTATAACTGGGGAAATTCAGCCCCATATGCTGAAGTTCCCCAATTACAAAGACAAAACTTCAGCTCTAGAGCTTAAGTTTTGTCTTTATAACTGGGGAACTTCAGCCCCGTATGCTGAAGTTCCCCAGTTATAAAGACAAAACTTCAGCATAATTGGCTGAAGTTCTCCAATTATAAAGACAAAACTTCAGCATAATGGGCTGAAGTTCCCCAGTTATAAAGACAAAACTTCAGCATAATGGGCCGAAGTTCCCCAGTTTACAAAGACAAAAAAACTTCAGCCCCGTATGTTGAAGTTCCCTAGTTTACAAAGACAAAACTTCAGCATAATGGGCTGAAGTTCCCCAGTTTACAAAGACAAAACTTCAGCTCTAGGGCTGAAGTCCCCCAATGTAACTGGGGGGAACTTCAGCCCCATATGCTGAAGTTTTTGTTTTTATAACTGGAGAACTTCAGCCTCGTATGCTGACGTTCCCTAGTTACAAGACAACAACTTCAAGATATGTACTTGTTTTACGAAGCGGGTATAAGTTAAAACGTGGCACAAAAAGTGGGTACGGATGCAAAAAGCCCTGTACTTGTTTTTCTTTCAAGCTATGGCTTAGTTATCCTCTTGAAGAGTAATGACTTTATTTATCCTCTTTTGTACGTGGAGTAAATTAAGAAATCGAAGAAGATGATGAAAGTGAAGAACTAGACCTCACTTGAGATGAATTTTGAATTGCTATAGATGAATGTTCTATAGGAATCTTTTGTTATCAAGCTTTTTGAAACTTACTCTCTTGAAATGTATTAAACTTATGCATTTGGGGTAGAACATTTGCTTTATGGATATTATTTGCTTGATGGATAATTTATATTATTAAAAGTTTCATTTTATGATTTATTTATATTTTAGTGTTATTATAATTTATTATATATATATAAATATTTATTTATAATGGGGGCTATATTTTTGTTTCAACTGAACTGTTACAATAGCCTACCAGAACCGTTGCAGTAGGACACTAAATGGCGTTCCATGATAAATGCAAACCGTTGTGATAGGTCACATAAACCGATCCATAATGACCTATAAATTGTTCCCAGACAAAAACAAAACTGTTGCAATAGGGTAAAGGAACCATTGTTATATCCATAAATAACCGTAACAATAGCTTACAAAAGTGTTGCATTAAATAATATGGTAATGATTAAGAACCGTTCTATACATACTATAGTAACGGTTTTAAACCGTTCCAATTGGAAATATAACTGTTCTAACAGAGTAAGGGAAAACCGTTGCGATAGATGCATCTATAACCACGGAGATGCAAACCGTTGTAAGAACCGTTCCCATAGACCTATTGCCACGCGAGCTGATGGAACGGTCTGTAAACCTTTCCCATATCTATATGGAAACGGTTAAATAGTCTATGGGAACGGTTTTCCAACTGTTACCGTAGGCCAATTTTTCAGTGGTGGAAGAAATACACAAAAGGGGTGATTCTCATGAATTCACTGTGGAAGCCAAGACTTGGCTATCCATTATCTGTGCTAGGATTGTGCCGGCTGGACATGAGACTGAGGTGACGCCTGAGAAGGCATTGATGATTGTGGCCATTATGGATGGTTTGCCTGTGAACGTAGGCCACCACATAGTGAGTAAAATTGAGGAAGCATGTAACGGAAGGTCTAAAAGCCTATTCTTTCCCTCATTGATCACTCAATTGTGTTATTGTGACGACCCAAAGGGTCATCACCTATGTTATTACCCATCCCGTGCTTCCGAGGCCTTAGAAACCTTATTTGTATTGCCTCAATTTGTGTGTGCAGTCTAGGCGCGTAGCCGGACAACTTAAATATGAAATTCTGTGAAAAATGCTAAGATTTGATATTAAAATGAATAAATTTGACTTTGGTCAACATTTTGGGTAAACAGACCCGGACCCATGATGTGACGGTCCGGGAGGGTCCGTAGGAAAATACGGGACTTGGGCGTATGCCCGGAATCAAATTTCGAGGTCCCAAGCCCGAGAAATGAATTTTTGAGTAAAATTGTTTTCTCAAAATATTTAAGGAAATTGAAAATGAAATCTGATTAGAAAGTAATGGTATCGGGCCCGTATTTTTGTTCCGGTGCCCGGTACAGGTCTTATATATGGTTTAAGCACTTTCTGTAAAGTTTGGTTGAAATTGAATTCCGTTTGATGTGTTTCGAACTTAAAATGGCAAATTTGATGTTTTATGAAACCAGATAGAATTCATGGATTTTGAGGCTTAATTCGATGTATATGATGTTATTTTGGCGATTTGATCGCACGGATAAGTTCAGAGGATGTTTTTGAGGTAGTGTTTATATTTGGTTTGGAGCCTCGAGGGCTCGGGTGAGTGTCGGATAGGCCACAAATTGCATTTTTTATTTTAGAAGCTGCTGGTGTGACTGATCTGCAGGCTTCGCAAGCATCGCAAATGCGAACTCGCAAATGCGAGCTACTCATCGTAAATGCGAAGGTTGGTCTGGGCAGGCGTGATCGCAAATGCAACCAAGAGGCTCGCAAATGTGAAGGATTAACCTGGGCAGGCCTGATCGCAAATGCGACCAAGAAGTTCGCAAATACGAAGGCTGGGAATGTCTGAAGGGTTCGCAATTGCGAACCCCTGTTCGCAATTCCCATGCCAACCAGTATCCTGCACTGTACAAAAAACTGAGTTTTACTTCACATTTCATATTTTTTCAAACTCAACACTCTTAGGCGATTTTTTCAAAAAACAAGACTCTTCCAAATCAGTTGTAAGTGTTTTTACTCATTTCTTTCAATCACTAACATCATTTAACATGTTTTGAACTTAAAATCAAAGATTTTCATAGGTGAAATTGGGTAGAACTTAGGTTTTTTCTAAATTGAGGTTTGAGGGGGTGATTGACCTCCGATTTGTGAGATTTTTATACGGCTAGACTCGTGAGGGTTCGAGGGTTCTGAAAATGTAAATTTTACCCGACTCCGATATGCTGGTCTGAGGGGCATTTTGGTCATTTCACCTAATTTCGCGCCGTAACCTTGAACTTAATAGTAAAATCAATGCATGAGATGTTATTTACAGTATGAAATTTATTTGAATATATTTGGGCCATTTGGAGTCGGATACTCGTGGAAAACGTGTGGTTTCGGGTTGATTGCTATACTTCGGACCCGAGGTAAGTGTTTGGTCTAACCCTAGCTTGAGGGAGTAGGAGTTGAGTCTTATTTTCTACTTGCTAATTTTAGAGTACGATGTATAGGCATGGTGACGAGTATCTATACATTGGTGTCTAACATGACCGTGAGTCTTATTATTGCGAATATTCCGATTTTGTGGTAATTTCCATGCTTAATTGAAGATTTCTATATGTTGTGAAGAATATGTGAAAGGAATTGTAGCCTGTAACTCTGTTGGAGCATTGGCTCAAATTGTGAAATGAAGAATGAAGAATTATGAGATATTACATCTGTTGGAGCATTGGCTCAAATTGTGAAATGAATAATGAAGAATTATGAGATATTACATCCTTTGGAGCATTGGCTCAAATTGTGAAATGAATAATGAAGAATTATGAGATATTAAATCTTTTGGCGCATTGGCTCAAATTGTGAAATGAATAATGAAGAATTGTGAGGTATTACATCCATTGGAGCATTGGCTCAAATTGTGAAATGAATAATGAAGAATTATGAGATATTACATCCTTTGGAGCATTGGCTCAAATTGTGAAATGAATAATGAAGAATTATGAGATATTACATCCTTTGGAGCATTGGCTCGAGTTATAGAACAAATCATGGAAATGAAAGTGAAAGGAAGAGAAGAGTTATTGACATGTTCCTTGCCGGGATTTGATTGTTTAATTGATGTTACCCTTGCCGGGGTTTGATTGTTTAATTGATGTTACCCTTTCTGGGATTTTATTGTTTAATTGATGTTACCCTTGCCGGGGTTTGATTATTTAATTGATGTTACCCTTGCCGGGATTTGATTGTTTAACTGATGTTACCCTTGCCGGGATTTGATTGTTTAACTGATGTTACCCTTGCCGGGATTTACTTGTTTAATTATTGGTCCCTTGCAGGGATTCCTATTTCTATTCTGTTTACTTCCTTGCCCTTGTTTGTGATTGTTGTTTGGGTGAGGAAGAGTGTTAAAGCACGAAGGGTGATGCCGTGCACTTGTCTTGGCGAGAATGAGAGTAAAGCACGAAGGGTGATGTCGTGCACTTGTTTTGGTGAGAATGAGAGTAAAGCATGAAGGGTGATGCCGTGCATAGTTTGATATTGTCTCCCTTGTTGGGATGTTGAGATTATTATATTGTTCCGTTGCCGGGATTTAATTGTTTAATTGACGTTCCCTTGCCGGGATTTCTACTCTACTCTGTTTACTCCCTTGCCCTTGTTTGTGATTGCTGTTTGAGTAAGGAAGAGTGATAAAGCACAAAGGGTGATGCCATGCACAGTGAGGAAAGAGTGTAAAGCACGAAGGGTGATGCTGTGCCGTACGATGTACCATTCTGTACCATATTCATCGATTATACAGTGAGGAAAGAGAGAAAAAGCAGGAAGGGTGATGCCGTGCGATGATTCACATTGATTACATTATACATTGCATAGTGAGGACGAGAGTAAAAGCACGAAGGGTGATGCCGTGAAAGTTTGTGATTTCTTGTCCTTATTGATATGCTAGCTCGTTGTTTCTTTTTCTTATTGAGATTATCTTATATGAAACTGTTATCTCCCCACATCATGTCCCCCTTCCCTTATTTGTTGTTTTTCCCATATATTTCTTATCTGTCGCACATATGTATATTTGTTTATTTGAACTGCACAGGTGTTATTTGGTAGTCTGGTTCTAGCCTCGTCACTACTTCGCCGAGGTTAGGCTAGGGACTTACTCAGTACATGGGGTCGGTTGTACTGATACTGCACCTGCACTTCTTTATGTTGTGCAGATTACGCATCCGGACCCGGAGGACATCATTAGTGGGAGTGTCTTCCAGCTCATCATAGAGGCTTCAAGGTATACCCGCTGACGTTCGTGGGCCTTGGCGTCTCTTCCATCCCTTTGTCTTTGATTCTGTCTTGTTTTTCCTTTAGTTTCAAAGGCAGACATGTATTTCCTTTCAGACTTATATTTAGCACTCTTAGACAGTTCGTGAATTTGTGACTCCAGGTTTTGGGAAATTTACACGTTGTTGTATTATGTTATCCTTATTTAGCTTGAAACCATATTTATTTTCGCTGGTAAATGGTGAACTGTTTAGTAAATCCTAGTAAGGTTGTGTTAATGTGCTAGTATGTTGTGTTGTCTAGCGGGTTCAACGTTAGACGCCATCACGACCCGATGGAGGGATTTTGGGGCGTGACAAGTTGGTATCAGAACTCTAGGTTGCTTAGGTCTCACAACTCACAGACAAACTTAGTAGAGTCTGAGGGATCGGTACGGAAATGTCTGTATTTATCCCCAGAGGCTGCAAAGTTAGGAATAACTCCACATTTCTTCATCGCCATCGTGCGAATTTATTCTATCATTGATGATTGAACTTGACTACTCTTGTCCTCTCACTAATCTCGACAACACGCGAAGCGTCTACGACCAAACCAGAGATGAAGCACCAGGGACAGCTACGATCAAGGGAAGAGACAGAAGTAGAGCGCAGTCTAAAGCTCAAACATCAGCACTTATTGTACAGTCTCAAATAGATCTAAATGCGGAGGTTCTAGCTCGGTTAGCATGTGTTAGACTAGTTCAGACTCCGGAAGGTTTTATAGTTACTCCATGGTTGCAGGATGCACTAGTTCTTTTATTGAGGTTGGACAAGTTACCAAACAAGTTCCACTCCATTTCCGTGGTATATCTTTTGAAGACCCAGATGATCTTCTTGACTGCTTCTGTGAAGTATTTCACACCGTGGGAATAAGTGTAAAGCAGCAGGGTTGATTTATACGAGCTGTGAAGTTTTAACATCATGGATTATCAGGTATTGTGACCTATGACTTCGTGCCACGTGGGGGAAGTACACTGTCAAGGAATATATTGCGAGGCCACGTGCCATATTGGTTTTGGTTTGGAATGTATAAGGCCGGGAATTTTTGCAAGAGATAAAGCTGCGAATTTCGGACGAACTCAGGACTGGTTAATACTTTATGTCGGCTGGTGGTAGAAATTTCCCTAGACTTGGGAGAGTCATACTACATCAGAGCACTCAGGCTACGTGCCCCATTGCAACTACAACTCAACTACATGACAACCTGGGGAAAAAGGAGTCGGAATGTCGAAAGTGGAGGTTAGATTCCTAGAGGTGGAGACCCAGTCTGTTGATATGTTTTCTATGGTATAGACGAGGTCGTTACATTAAATGATTTCACTAAAAGAGCAATCTCTAATTATTATAAAGTAATGATTTTCTGAACTTAATTCGGTTATGCTTATCTAATAAAATTCTTCTAATATTCTCCTCTTTCGGTTGAGATTCGTAACTCACAAATCTACTTATGTGAATACTTGTATTGAGAAATTCTGTGGGGTTAACTATGTTTACCGTTACATGTTGAAATTCTGCTTAACGGAAAATATTTAAATGAAGGAAATGGAATGTTTCGAGTGGCACGATATGCATATTACTTGTGATTCAGAATCGAGGACGAGATCCTCGCGTGTTGAAATGATTTGGTATATTTAGATTGGACCTCGAGCCGCAGTGGAAGTTATGTAAGGATTAGATCCTTGTGATGGAAATTCTTGTGTTTAAATTCTCCCCTGTGAATTAAATTTTGTTTCTTTTTACTATAAGTACTAGTAGGAAGTCATTCTTGTTAAAAACTTATGTATAAAAGTAGGAGTAATAATAATGATATTAATAAATAAATAAACTAATTAACCATCTGTGCGTAATTTACTAAATTCGTGCTATAATTATGGAGCCTTAACTTACATGGTAGGCGCCGCTCCAACTGGCGTTAGGTGAGGCACGTTATTTTGGGTAATTATGAGGTCTTCAAGCATCGTATCTCGATATCAGTATTGTGAAGGAATTCGAGAGCAATTACAGGATTCGTTAGGTAAAGGCTTCATTAGGCCTAGTGTTTCTCCTTGGGGTGCTCCACTATTATTTGTCAAGAAGAAAGATGGCTCGATGAGGATGTGTATTGACTACCGGCAGTTGAATAAGGTTACTATTAAGAACAAGTGTCTTTTGCCGAGGATTAATGATCTATTCGACCAACTTCAGGGTGCTTCAGTGCTTTCCAAGATTGACTTGAGATCTGGTTACCATCAGCTAAGGATTAGGGCATCTGATGTCCCTAAGACAACCTTTCGCACTCGTTATGGGACATTATGAGTTCTTGGTGGTGTCATTTGGATTGAAAAATACCCCAGCTGCTGTTATGGAGTTGATGAACCGAGTGTTCAGGCCTTATTTGGACTCATTCATTATTGTTTTCATTGGTGATATTTTGATATACTCTCGCAGCCGAGAGGGGCATGAGCAGCACCGTAGAGTCGTCCTCCAGACTCTGAAGGATAGTCAACTTTATGCAAAGTTTTCGAAGTGTGAGTTCTGGTTGAGTTCAGTTGCAATCCTAGGTCATGTCATGTCAGCAGAGGGTATTCAGGTTGACTCGAAGAAGATTGATGCAGTCAAGAACTAGCCTAGCCCAGCATCAGCTACAGAGATTCAGAGTTTCTTGGGATTAGCAGGCTATTATCGTCGGTTCGTGGAGGGGTTCTTATCTATTGCAGCCCCGATGACCAGGTTGACCTAGAAGGGTGCCCGGTTCAGACGGTCGGACGAGTGTGAGACGAGCTTTCATAGGCTCAAGACAGCTCTGACTACGGCACCGGTATTGGTTTTGCACACAGGTTCAGGGCCTTATATAGTCTATTCTGATGCTTCCCGTATTGGGCTTGGTGCGGTATTGATGCAGGATGGCAAGGTCATTGCTTATGCTTCGAGGCAGTTGAAAATTCATGAGAAGAACTATCCAGTGCACGATTTGGAGTTGGCAGCCATCGTCCACGCATTGAAGATTTGGAGGCACTACCTGTATGGCGTGGCGTGTGACGTGTTCACTAATCATAAGAGTCTTCAGTATTTGTTCAAGCAAAAAAAAAAGAGTTGAATTTGAGGCAGAGAAGATGGTTGGAGTTGTTGAAGGATTATGATATTACCATCTTATATCACCCGGGGAAGGACAATGTGGTGGCCGATGCTTTGAGTTGGAAGTCATCTATTATTGGCAGTCTTGCTTTTATTCCAGTCAGTCAGAGGCCGCTTGCTTTGGATGTTCAGTCTTTGGCCAATCGATTTGTGAGGTTGGATATTTCTGAGCCTAGTCGAGTGTTGGCTTGTACGGTTGCTCGTTCTTCGTTAATGGAGCGTATTCGTGATCGGCAGTTTGATGATCCCCATTTGTGTGTCCTTAGGGACACGATGCAGCGCGGAGGTGCCAAGCGGGTGACCTTAGATGATGATGGCGTTTTGAGATTGTAGGGGAGAGTTTGTGTGCCCAATGTTGATGGGATTCGAGAGTTGATTTTAGAGGAGGCCCATAGTTCCCGATACTCTATTCATCCGGGCGCCGCGAAGATGTATCAGGATTTGCGGCAGCATAACTGGTGGCGTAGAATGAAGAAGGATATTGTGGCATATGTGGCGCGGTGTTTGAATTGTCAACAGGTTAAGTATGAGCATCAAAGGCCTGGTGGCTTATTTCAGAGGATTGAGATTCCCGAGTGGAAGTGGGAGAGGATCACTATGGACTTCGTTACCGGACATCTGTTGACCCTGAAGAGGTTCGATGCAGTTTGGATCATTGTTGATAGGCTGACCAAGTCAGCGCATTTCATTCCTGTGGCAGTCTCCTATTCATCCGAGAGGTTAGCTGAGATTTATATCCGGGAGATTGTTCGCCTTCATGGTGTGCCGGTATCTATCATTTCGGACCGGGGCGCGCAGTTTCCCTCTCGTTTCTGGGGAGCAGTTCAGCGAGAGTTAGGCACCCAGGTGGAGTTGAGCACAGCATTTCATCCTTAGACGGATGGGCAGTCCGAGCAGACTATTCAGAAATTGGAGGATATGCTCCGGGCTTGTGTCATTGACTTTGCAGGATCATGGGATCAGTTATTGCCTTTAGTAGAGTTTGGCTACAACAAAAACTACCAGTCGAGTATCCAGATGGCTCCTTATGAGGCTTTATATGGTAGGCGGTGTCGATCTCCTGTTGGATGGTTTGAGCCGGGTGAAGCTCGATTGTTGGGTATAGATTTGGTTCACGAGGCCTTGAACAAGGTCAGGATCATTCAGGATAGGCTTCGTACAGCTCAGTCCAGGAAAAATAGTTATGCAGATTGCAAGGTTCGAGATGTGGCTTTCATGGTTGGTGAGCGAGTATTGCTCCGAGTGTCGCCTATGAAGGGCATGATGAGATTTGGGAAGAAGGGCAAGCTTAGCCCTAGATTTATTGGTCCGTTTGAGATTCTTGATTGAGTGGGAGAGGTGACTTATAGGCTTGCATTGCCGCCTAGCTTATCAGCCGTGCATCCAGTTTTTCATGTGTCCATGCTTCGGAGGTATCACGGCGATCCAGCCCACATGTTAGATTTCAACATTGTCCAGTTGGACAAGTACTTATCTTATGAGGAGGAGCCGGTAGCTATTCTAGACCGGCAGATTCGTCAGTTGAGATCCAAGAGTTTCCTTTCTGTTCGTGTTCAGTGGAGAGGTCAGCCTCCTGAGGCATCGACCTGGGAGTCCGAGTCCGATATGCGGAGTCGTTACCCTCATTTATTTCCCGACTCAGGTACTTCCTTCTTCTGTCCGTTCGAGGACGAACGGTTGTTTTAGAGGTGGAGAATTGAACGACCCAAAGGGTCATCACCTATGTTATTACCCATCTCGTACTTCCGAGGCCTTGGAAACCTCATTTGTATTAGCCTCGATTTGCGTGCGAAGTCCGGCACGTAGCTGGACAACTTAAATATGAAATTATGTGAAAAAATGTTAAGATTTGATATTAAAATGAATAAATTTGACTTTGGTCAATATTTTGGGTAAATGGACCCGGACCCGTGATTTGACGGTCCCGGAGGGTCCGTAGGAAAATACGGGAGTTGGGCGTATGCCCGGAATCGAATTCCGAGGTCCTAAGCCCGAGAAATGAATTTTTGACTAAAATTGTTTTCTGAAAATATTTAACGAAATTGACAATGAAATATGATTAGAAAGTAATGGTATCGGGCCCATATTTTGGTTCCGGTGCCCGGTACAGGTCTTATATATGGTTTAAGCACTTTCTGTAAAGTTTGGTTGAAATCGGATTCCGTTTGATGTGTTTCAGACTTAAAATGGAAAATTTAATGTTTTATGAAACCTGATAGAATTCATGGATTTTGAGGCTTAATTCGATGTATATGATATTATTTTGACCATTTGATCGCACGGATAAGTTCATAGGATGTTTTTGAGGTAGTGTGTATATTTGGTTTGGAACCCCGAGGGCTCGGGTGAGTATTGGATAGGCCACAAATTGTATTTTTGAACTTGGAAGCTGCTGGTGTGACTTATCTGCAGGCTTCGCATTTGCGAAGCCAGCATCGCAAATGCGAGCTACTCATCGCAAATGTGAAGGTTGGTCTGGGCAGGCCTAATCGCAAATGCGACCAAGAGGCTCGAAAATGCAAAGGATTAACCTGGGCAGGCCTGGTCGCAAATGCAACCAAGAAGTTCGCAAATGTGAAGGCTGGGAATGTCTGAAGGGTTCACAATTGCGAACCCCTGTTCGAAACTCCCATGCCAACCAGTAGCCTGCACTGTACAAAAAACCGAGTTTTACTTCACATTTCATATTTTCTCAAACTCAACACTCTTAGGCGATTTTTCCAAAGAACAAGACTCTTCCAAGTCAGTTGTAATTGGTTTTTACTCATTTCTTTCAATCATTAACATCATTTAACATGTTTTCAACTTAAAATCAAAGATTAAATTGGGTGAATTGGGTAGAACTTAGGGTTTTTCTAAATTGAGGTTTGAGGGGGTGATTGACCTCCAATTTGTGAGATTTTTATATGGCTAGACTCGTGAGGGTTCGAGGGTTCTTAAAATGTAAATTTTACCCGACTCCGATATGCTGGCCTGCGGGGCATTTTGGTCATTTCACCTAATTTTGCGCCGTAACCTTGAACTTAATAGTAAAATCAGTGCATGAGATGTTATTTATGGTATGAAATTTATTTGAATAGATTTTGGCCATTTGGAGTCGGATACTCGTGGCAAACGTGTGGTTTCGGGTTGATTGCTATACTTCGAACCCGAGGTAAGTGTTCTGTCTAACCCTAGCTTGAGGGAATAGGAGTTGAGTCTTATTTGCTACTTGCTAATTGTAGAGTACAATGTATAGGCATGGTGAGGAGTATCTATACATTGGTGTCTAGCATGACCGCGAGTCTTATTATTGTGAATATTCCGATTTTGTGGTAATTTCCATGCTTAATTGATGATTTATATATGTTGTGAAGAATATATGAAGGGAATTGTATCCTGCAACTCTGTTGGAACTTTGGCTAAAATTGTGAAATGAATAATGAAGAATTATGAGATATTACATCTGTTGGAGCATTGGCTCAAATCGTGAAATGAATAATGAAGAATTATGATATATTACATCCTTTGGAGCATTGGCTCAAATTGTGATATGAATAATGAAGAATTATGAGATATTACATCTTTTGGAGCATTGACTCAAATTGTGAAATGAATAATGAAGAATTATGAGGTATCACATCCTTTGGAGCATTGGCTCAAATTGTGAAATGAATAATGAAGAATTATGAGATATTACATCTTTTGGAGCATTGACTCAAATTATGAAATGAATAATGAAGAATTATGAGGTATCACATCCTTTGGAGCATTGGCTCAAATTGTGAAATGAATAATGAAGAATTATGAGATATTACATCCTTTAGAGCATTGGCTCAAGTGATAGAAAAAATCATGGAAATGAAAGTGAAAGGAATAGAAAAAGTTATTGACATGTTCCCTTGCCGGGATTTGATTGTTTAATTGATGTTACCCTTGCCGGGGTTTGATTGTTTAATTGATGTTACCCTTGCCGGGATTTGATTGCTTAATTGATGTTACCCTTGTCGGGGTTTGATTGTTTAATTGATGTTACCCTTGCCTGGATTTGATTGTTTAACTCATGTTACCCTTGCGGGGATTTGATTGTTTAACTGATGTTACCATTGCCGGGATTTACTTGTTTAATTATTGTTCCCTTGCCGGGATTCCTATTTCTATTCTGTTTACTTCCTTGCCCTTGTTTGTGATTGTTGTTTGGGTGAGGAAGAGTGTTAAATCACGAAGGGTTATGCCGTGCACTTGTCTTGGCGAGAATGAGAGTAAAGCACGAAGGGTGATGTCGTGCATTGTTTGATATTGTCTCCCTTGTTGGGATGTTGAGATTATTGTATTGTTCCCTTGCCGGGATTTAATTGTTTAATTGATGTTCCCTTGCCGGGAATTCTATTCTACTCTGTTTACTCCCTTGCCCTTGTTTGTGATTGCTGTTTGGGTAAGGAAGAGTGATAAAGCACGAAGGGTGATGCCGTGCACAATGAGGAAAGAGTGTAAATCACGAAGGGTGATGCTGTGCCGTACGATGTACCATTCCATACCATATTCATCGGTTATACAGTGAGGAAAGAGAGTAAAAGCAAGAAGGGTGATGCCGTGCCATGATTCACATTGAGTACATTATACATTGCATAGTGAGGACGAGAGTAAAAGCACGAAGGGTGATGCCGTGCAAGTTTGTGATTTCTTGTCCTTATTGATATGCTAGCTTGTTGTTTCTTTTCCTTATTGAGATTATCTTATATGAAACGGTTATCTCCCCACATCATGTCCCCCTTCCCTTATTCGTTGTTTTCCCCCTATATTTCTTATCTGTTGCACATATGTATATTTGTTTATTTGAACTGCACATGTGTTATTTGGTAGTCTGGTTCTAGCCTCGTTACTACTTCGAGGTTAGGCTAGGAACTTACTCAGTACATGGGGTCGGTTGTACTGATACTGCACCTGCACTTCTTTATGTTGTGCAGATTACGCATCCGGACCCGGAGGACATCATTAGTGGGAGTGTCTTCCAGCTCATCATAGAGGCTTCAAGGTATACCCGCTGGCGTTCATGGGCCTTGGCGTCTCTTCCATCCCTTTGTCTTCGATTCCGTCTTGTTTTTCCTTTAGTTTCAAAGGTAGACATGTATTTCCTTTCAGACTTGTATTTTGCACTCTTAGACAGTTCGTGAGTTTGTGACTCCAGGTTTTGGGAAATTTACGCGTTGTTGTATTATGTTATCCTTATTTAGCTTGAAACCATATTTATTTCCGCTGGTAAACTGTGAACTGTTTAGTTAATCCTAGTAAGGTTGTGTTAATGTGCTAGTCTATTTATATACGTTGGCTTGTCTAGCGGGTTCAATGTTAGACGCCATCATGGCCCGATGGAGGGATTTCGGGGCGTGACAGTTATGATGATGAGGTGCTACCGAACCGGAATGATGTTGAGAAGGACCCTGGCGTAGCAATCTATCCATTTCTTCGAAAAGGGCCAACTGGCGGGAAGAAGAAGAAGTGAAGAATTGATGTGCTATCTCCTTTATTTGGGTAGTTTGATGAGACTGCCGAGGGATCCGGTGGTGCCTCCACAGCTACAGCGGGACCACATGACCCCATGGCCCCACAACCTTATGGGCCCCTCACTATGCACCACATTTCCCATCATATCTATGGCGTAGATGCTCACATTCGACAGCTTGTCGCTGGCCTTCCCTCTGGTCCATCTGGTGAGGGCACTTCGACTAGGGGTGGTAAAAGCCACTGACATTGGATGATGTAGTGCTGGAACAAAAAGCAATCAAAACCAGATTAAAAGACTTGAGCCAGAGACAAGGAAAGGCTGAAAGGCGACAGATAAAGTTCAAGGAGCATGAGAAGAAGAAAAGCAAGTTTCTGTCAAGGATGATGCACAAGCTGAGTTCACTCTGTGGCTCACAAGATTTTGAGGATGATGACGATGAGGATTTGGAGCTTAGATTTCCCACCACCTCCAGTTCCGAGTGATGCAGTTTCAGGGAGCACCTCCTTTATTTTACCTTGTTTTGATTAGTCGCATTGGGGACAATGCAACACTTTAGGTTGGGAGTGGCTCATATTTAATCTATGTTTGTTGAGAATTATATGGAGCATGATCATATTTTTTTTTGTGAACTTGTGTAGATTGGTTGACATTTTTAGTTTATTAGTAATATTTTGTAAAATTTACATTTTCTTGTTGGTTTTTATTTATCTTGTTTTTATTTTTGTTTATTTTGGTTTCATTATAGTATTATTAATGAAACTCCTTGGTTTTTCTTTCTACCGCGGTTCTTTTCCAAGGAATTTATTTGTGTTGAACCGGGTGACTTTTCCCTATGATGGATGGCATGAAAACTTTCTTAAGGGATTAGTCTTGTTTAATTTTTCTTTATTTTTAAAAAGTAATTTTTTGAGTTAGTTTAATAGCTAGTTGTGAATAAATTGCGTTTTGGGGTGTAATCTTGTGTCCATAAGCCAACGTGTGACTTGTCTGGTAGCAGTATAATTTAAACTTTGCAATAAGAAGTTTTTGATTTTTAAAATAGAAAAAACACATAATAAAAATGAATGATTAAAGTAATGTTCCTTGTTGTGACTTTTAGATTCTAATTTTGGCTCTTTGATTCACTAAATATCTTCTTAGGCTACATGTGACTTCCTTGAGATTCATTGGTTTCAATTGGATTTTGGATTTGCATTCCACTTGAATTTTCATGTGCCATGTGTGGTGAGATTTAATTGTGAAGTTCTTTTGCATCATTTGTAGTCCAGACCTTGCCCAGAATGTGCTTCAAAGCGAAATCCTAGACTAACTTGGTTTGATAAATGATATTAGGTCTTCCTTGGAACATTATTGTGCCTAAATTTCCTACCCGTGTATAGTTTCCCTAGTCAACCCTTTTGAGCCTTTTTAACCTTTTTTCTAGGCAACCATGTTACAAGCTTATCTTGTGGCACCATACCACCCTAAGTAGTTTAAAGTATGAATATAGGCTAAAAGACTAAGTTTGGGGATGGAGGTTGGAAAAGTTGTGATATAGAGGTTTCTCGAAAAGTGAAAAGTGTTATAAAAAAATGAAAAAATAAGGAAGTATGACAAAAAAAAATGAGAAAAGAGAAGAAAGGGTGGCAAAGTTCTTGAAGGAGTTGGACTTTAATTGTTAAAAATGTGTAGTTCTTAGGGAGGTTTTGAGTCACACTTACCAAATTATGACCTACCTTAACCATAATCCTAAACTACAACCCTTTAAGTCCTAATTGATTTTGAACCACGTATGTCTACATTAGTGGAGAAATACATGAAGGGCAAGCCTATGGTACTACTTGTGTGCATTTGAATATTTTTGTCAGAGAGAGAGAGAGAGTTGAGTCTTTCCATTTGACATCTCATTTATGTTTTGAATTGCAATTTATGAGTTTGGGATTCTCTCTTAAAGTGTGAGGGAACACGAGATTCGAGTTGTCAATTTAATCCCATTTTCAATTGAGAGGAATGAGCGAGGGAAGACAAATGTGATAGAGAGGCAAATTTTGAATCTTTAGTGTCATGACTTGGTTGCTACTTTTATTAATGTAGTGTTTGAGCACTTGAATTGAAATAAAATGTGTAAAAGTGGTGAATCATATTCCTTGTATTAATTGTTGGTACAAATCGAAGTCATTAGATTGTGCTTGAATTGACCCTTTTTGACTTGAAATAATGTTTGGTATGCCATTGAGCTTAAGTGATGATTTATTATAGTGTGTTCTTAGTTTTTGAATTGCTTGAGGACAAACAATACTTTAAGTTTGGGGGTTTGATGAGTTGGTATTTTACCAACTTATCTCCTCTTAATACTTACGCTTTTGTATGATTTTGTTGAGAAACTAAGGCTTTTTCTGAGGTTTATTGGCATATTTCAGGTGTCAAGTGATTTAGAGGTGATGGTGAAGAAACCAGGTAAAAACAAGCCAAAATGTGTAAAAATTGGGAAAAATGACTGCTGCCAATTTTTATTCTATGCGATCGCGGATGATTATATGCGACCGCATAAGTCCAGGAACATGATACTATGCGAATGCGGGGCAGTATGTGTGAACGCACAGCTCTAACGCCTGGTCAGCGGTTGGTCAACTAACCTATGCGAACGCAAGGGATACTACGCGATAGCATACCTGGAGCAAATTATTCACTGCGATCGCATGTGCATGGGCGCGAACACACAATACAAATTATGGGTAGTTGTGGAATTTCATACCTTCGTCCACCAAACCATTTAATACACGACCTAACATATATTTTGGACATCTTTGGCTTATTTTTTAGTAGAAACACTAGAGAAGAACAAATTTTGGAAGCTAGGGTTTGTGCACACACTCGGGTTTTGAAGATTTGAAGCTTGTGGTTAAGGATTTCTTACCCATTTATGTTTATTTCTTCATTTCCTTGCTTTGTATTGAATATTTAAGTGTTTAGTGTTTATTTCCAACACTCAATCTTGTTTATGGAAACATTCATGTTTAAAGTGTGGATTAAATACCTTGTTGTGCTTATGTATTGAATCATTTTTCATCTTTTATGAAATGAGTTATTGTTTCTTTAATTAATCTTGTTCTTTAATGTTTCCAAAGGGATTAGCTAACCCTATGAATCACCCATTAACTCCGAATTAATTTTGAGAAAGATAATTTGGGGTTGGGAAAGATTAATTAATAAGAACTTGAGGTTTTAACCCTCATTTTATAGGTTCTACCTAGGAATATGATTGAACTACTTGTAGCCATATCCGGGTGTGCTTAATATCTTATTGGGTTAGGAATAATTCAATTAGGAAGTCTTGTTACTCTTCAGAAGAAGCTAACTAAGAATTATTATTCGTGGCTAATTAACTTAAAGTCGTTCATATTATAAATCGTGAAATACATTGGATCGTTACTTGGATGTAATTCCCGATGCATCCATACTTGTACCCATTAATCATTTTACTTGCTTTCTAGGTTAGTTTACCTTTTTGCATTAGATATAAATATTTCTACAACCAAAATCTAAGTGTTTGGCATTGCACGATAAGTGGTAATTCTCTTACATTCCTAATCGCCTACATATTGTTCTCCGTGGGATTTGATCCCAACCTAGTTGGGTTATTATATTTGACATCAACCGCTTTACACTATTTTAAAGTGTAAATTTGAGCGTATCAAAAGCCGGACTAATAGCGGATCCTAGCGCCGGTACTGGAACTCCTAGTGGATCTGGAGGGGATTCTAATTTTGTAGAACAACAGTTTGACCCGGCTTCTAGTACTATTTTACGCCCCAATACAAAGATAGAGATCGTGAGAACTTAGCAAAAATGGTGGCTATTTGTGGTTACCTTTTACTTTTCCTTCTCACCATGCTTTTGTGCATTATATACAAGAAACTTATAATCCTGCTTTTCAAGGTTTTCCTAAGACCACGGTTAATAATGATGTTTTTAAATTTCAAACAGAATAGCTTCAGTATATTCGTTGTGTATTTTTTCACTTAGATTGTAAAGTGTCTATCACATCTGATATAGGTCGTAGTCCTAATGGTTGTGATTATTTAACTGTTACATTTCATTGGGTTGATCATCACTAGAACATGCAAAAACGTATTATTGGTTATAAATTTGTTGATTCAAAACACAATGGAGCATATAATACAACTACTGTTCTACAAATACTTGATTTTTATGGACTCATTGATAAAGTTTTAACTATCACCTTAGATAATGCTTCTGCTAACACATCGAAATAGGCAAAAAGAAAGAGGAAGAATTTCTCTTAGGGTTTGTTTGGAAAGCTGGGAAAGCCACCAAGGTAATTGAAATTAATGTAATTACTAAACATCCTAATAATTACATAGTATGATAATTACAACGACATATTTGTTTGTCATAATGTAATTACAGGTTTACTGTTTGGTTGCACAAATATAATTACATAGTTAGATTAAATTTTAAATGGAGAAATTATCAAAACATAAAAGTTAATAATAAATATATACCTATAAATAATTTTTATAAGTATAAATTATATTAGATTTGGTATTTAAGAGTGATGACCCAAAGGGACACTACCGGGCATATAAATCCAAAAGCACGTGCTCACATAATCAACACCTCTGTACTCAAGCTACAATCAAAACCTAGCCTCAACTCCTCCAGACTGGCCCATCATCAACACACAGAAATCACATCTTGCACCTCATCGTGGGAGTCACAAGACGTCGATGCACAACTGATACCGAGCACTCATGTGCGCATACGAATGCGTGGAAGAAATTCAAAGGATTACACTTCAAGCTAAATCAACGCCGCACAATAAGGAAAGAAAGATGGGAAGTATATCCTAAATGCCCTGTAGCCTCTCAAAGATAGGTATGGACGTCATCATACCGATCCGCAAGACTTTACTAGACACTTGCTCATGACTTGTAGAACCTATGAACCTAGAGCTCTGATACCAATCTGTCACGACCCAAAATCTGCTAGTCGTGATGGTACCTAACCCAACCCGCTAGGTAAGCCAACTAATACTATCAAATTTCAATAATCTTAACAAGTCAATTAAACAAAGTAATTTCCTCTATCTATTACATTTCCCAATGATTGGTAGTACAAATCATGGGCTTCTAATAATAGATTTTACAAAGAGGAAATTAAATAAATACATAGTATGTTTGAAAAGTACATAAACAACACAATTTAATCTAAGGCTACCCCGAACAATAGAGGCAACTATGACATGGTCACGGTACATCTTCAAATCTAGCAACCCTTGAACAGAGCAACAACTGCAGCCAACATCTGCACGCAATGCAGAAGTGTAGTATCAGTACAACCGACCCCATGTACTGAGTAAGTAACAAACCTAACCTTAGGTTGAAAGCAGTGACGAGCTAACACCGGGTCGGCTCCAACACCAATATTTCCCAAAGAGTTCATAACAACACAAATGCAAGTATAAAAGGGTATCTCAGAAGTAAAAATACTCAACTCGTTCACAGTTCCAGAAAATAGGTATGCTTTTCAAGTATCTTAGTAAAATTCAATTAGTTTGCAAAAAATACACAAAAAATACAGGTAAGTTTGAAAACTGTGATTTTCTCAAATCCTTTCACCGGTAAGTGAGAAGTTTCATTTTCGTTCCAAATAACGAGTATAAAATCCCTCTCTATGCCCACATGTAAATGTGTGTAAAAATCATGAATAACGTGATACCGTACATCATGCGGAAAATGCATCTCTATGCATGTATGTCATATATGCATGCCAATGCCATGTATCCTAGAGATGAATTATGTACTCACACTCTCAAATTACTCAATCTCACTATCCCACACTTTTCACTCATCAATGCTCAACCACTCGGTACTATATATGGCCCATACGGCCCAGGGAAGATCCATACCGGAGTATATACATCACTGATCATCAATCACTTAGTACCGAGGAAGGCCAATCCAGCCTCATGGAGAAGATTGATCTCCAAGTATATAATTGTTTGGACAAGATCCATGTCCAGAGAATATCCATCTATCAATATAATCAAGCGCGCTCACTGGGGGTGTGTACAGACTACGAAGGGGCTCCTACAACCCAAGCGCTATCATAAGCTAGATCCAGGCATAAATTAATATAACATGTTGCGGCATGCAGCCCTATCCCATAATTGTCACTCACAAGCAGGCTCTCAGCCTCACTCAGCCATCAATCTCTCCAATCTCACCCTCGGGCTCACAATGTCATGAAACTAGCTCGACACAATGATATGATGTATCAATAAACAACATTGAGGCTGAGATATGATATGAATGTATGAATATGATTGAGTACAAAATATCAATTGAATCAGTGAGATGACAGCAAGAAAAGACCACTACGGGTCCTAAAAATATCAGCATAAAAGCCTAAACATAATATTTAGCATGATTGACAACACAAATACTTTATCACTTAGTGGAAACACTAATATCAACAAAATAGGGCCACTATACAGTGCCATGGGAACAACCGAGTCCCAATTCATAGGGTGCATGCCCACACGCTCGTTACCTACCATGTGTGTCACCTTCAAACCAATCACATAACACGTATTGAGGGGTTTCATACCCTCAACTGAGTGACTTACCTCGAACGAGCCAATACCCATATCGAGCAACCCAAGCGATGCTCAAAAGATGTCATCACGCGCTTTCCAACCGCCAAGCAGCTCAAAACTAACCAAAAACAACTCAAATACATCAAACAATGCTAAAGGAACCAACCCCAATCGAAAAGGTCGAATCTTTAATCAAAAGCCCAAAATCGACCAAAAAGCCTAACATGGGCCCGTGCCCGTGCCTCAGAACTCAACAAAACTCATAAAATCCGACAACCCATTCAATTACAAGTCCAACCATACTAGTTTCACTCAAATCCAACTCGAAATCGATGTTCAAAACTCAAAAATTTATTTTATGAAATTTTAAACAAAACCCCCAAATTTCACTTTGAAATCATCAATCAAATGCTAAAAACAAAGATGGATTCAAGAAATATAACAGAAATAAATTATAGAACACTTACCCTAATCCATGTGGTGAAAATTTCATCCAAATATTGTCCAAATCCGAGCTCCCCAACTCAAAATATGACCAAATGAACAAACCTTTGTTTTATATATTTTTTTGCCACCTATTCTGCCTCAATTCTCGTGCCAAACGATCCCGAAACTCAATTTTTATGCCTCTAATGGATCCTTGTGAGATTTTAGTCATGTTAGGCTTTTGAATCACTCCATTTGACCTTATAATGAAGGAGATGTGTTGGTTTCGATATTTGCAAATAGTGTAGAATTTTAAATACGAATTCAGTGGCAATTTTGTTATTAATCTAAAAATCTAGCAACACAATTTTTAGTAAAATGACCATAAATTCCTCATACGATGTCCAAATTCGACGATTCCTTTTGCTATGGCTCCATAATTATAATACAGATCTAATGCTTGAATCAAAACAGAAATCAGAGCTCATTTGCTTAATTTGGTACCATTTATGCTTGAAGAAACGACTTCGAAACAAAAGAAAAACGAGTACAACGCATCCCAAACCTATCCGAAACTCACCCGAGCCCCTCGAGACCCCTTACGAACATACTAACAAGTCTCATAACATAACACGGACCAAGTCAAGTCCTTAAATCATGCATAAAAAAATTGAAATGGCGAAACGTGCCTCAAATCAAACTAAATGAACTTTCGAACGTGCCAAGAGTTGTTCTAAAAGTCATCAAATCATCGTGTAACCTTACCACGTACATACCCGGGGATGATCTCACCCTATCACATATAGGTCTTGTAACACAACATAATTGAAATCATTAGTCCAACCTTAACCCATAAGCCTTAGAATCCAATTTCCAACATCCGAAATTTCCATAGGATTAGAATCTTACATCTACACATTGTACAAGTCTGAATAAGCTGCAATCATATCCCAAGATGTAATCACATGATATACCGCAAACTCAAATACTCAAAGCGAAAACTTCCAATCACAGTAGATGCTCAAAACAACTCAATGCTTGTAATAAACCTCTTATCAAACAAAGTCTCATTCTATCTCTTCCATACACTTCCAATGATGAAAGAAACACGCAGAAACTCATAACAACTCGTTAGATCAACAAGTCATGGAGCGCCCTCTCCTTCGATAAGGACTATTGTAAATTTCTAAGCCGACTCCCAATATTGTCCTTCCAAATATATTGCAATCCAATCCGATAGTATCCATTCTAGGTCCAATGACCTCAAATCATCTGACATGACACTCTAGTGACATGACACATCAATACAGTCTAGGTTGTGCACCAATAAGCAACAATCCAATTGTACTCAAACCATGGAAAAATGACTCAAACGAGGGAACTATCCCAACAACTCAACAAGTACCATCACAATGCCATGCTAAGATCCTAGCACACACCATAGAACCAAAACACACGAATCCAACACAAAGGACCATATCTCAACATAACTCCGTCGCAATACATGACCCCATCCAAAGGCTGGTCATATTACATACCTCGAGCCGCCTTGCTCAACATCAATAATCGCTCGAGACTCGACATCAAATGCCCAAAGTGAATTACCTTAACTGTGGGGAGAAAATAGCACAATGACATCATCTTGAAAGAACATAGCCAACGCGCAATCAATCACGCAATACCCGAATACTCATCTTGCTCAAATTTCCGTTATAAGCCCAAATCCATGTGTTCATATAACCAACGATTCACACTTCTCGTAACATATAAGGGTAACTCACAAATCATTTTAGAACACGAATAAGCTGAATAACAACTAAATGGCACACCCCTCAACAATAACAGTTCAGAGTTAACAAATCTGCCCCGGTGCATGACACACATCCATATTGGGCCTACCAATGAACTCTAAATCAAATTTGGTCACCCACAATAGATAAATAACCCTCTGAAAAACCACATTTACTGAATCAAAACACATACTCTCCTCTTCCCAACCCTGGCTACATTTTCACAGTCCACAACCACGAAACTGTGACGACCCAAAGGGGTCATCACCTATGTTATTACCCATCCCGTACTTCTGAGTCCTTGAAAACCTAATTTTTATTGTCCTCGATTTGCGTGTGCAGTCCGGGCGCGTAGCCGGATAGCTTAAATATGAGATTCTGTGAAAAATGCGAAGATTTGATAGTAAAATGAATAAATTTGACTTCAGTCAACATTTTGGGTAAATGGACCCGGAACCATTATTTGACGGTCCTGGAGGGTCCGTAGGAAAATATGGGACTTGGGCGATGCCCGGAATCGAATTCCGAGGACTGAAGACCAAGAAACGAATTTATGAGTAAAATTGTATTCTGAAAATATTTAGGGAAATTGAAAATGAAATCTGCTTATAAAGTAATGGTATCGGGTCCGTATTTTGGTTCCGGTGCCCGGTACAGGTCTTATATATGGTTTAGGCACTTCCTGTGAAGTTTTGTTGAAATTGGACGTCGTTTGACGTGTTTCGGACTTAAAATGGAAAATTTGATATTTTATGAAATTCGATAGAATCCATGGATTTCGAGGTGTGATTCATTGTTTTTGATGTTATATTGGCGATTAGATCGTATGGTTAAGTTCCTAGGATGTCGTTGAGTCAGTGCACGTGATTTTCTAGGAGCCTCGAAGGTTCGGGAGTGTTTTAGAGGTGTCTGGGAGTGATTTTGAACTTAGAAAAAGTTGCTGGTTTTGCTTCAGCTTTTTCAGGTCCCATTTGTTCTTCGCGATCGCGAAGTCTCTTCCGCGTTCGCGAAGCTTTAAGATCTTCCTTCATCGCGTTCAAATCCATACCCTCGCGATCGCGTAGGTTTATTTGACCCTGATGGCTCATCCCTCTTTTCCTCTTCGCATTCACGTACAGTTGACCGCGATTGGGTAGCCTTACCTGTCTCCTTCATCGCGTTCGCGTGATGTCCCACGCGTTCGCGTAAGTCAACTTCTGGTCCCCAGTTTTATTTACTCTTCGCGATCACGTCCTCCCTTCCGCGATCGTGATGGTCTGACCAATCTACCATTCGCGAACACAACTCCCCTTCCGCGATCACGAAGGGAAATTTTTCCCAAGTGGTATATAAATATTTCCAGAACCCGTAGCTACGGGATTCACTTAGAAAATAACGAGCTTCTTCTTCACCAAGGCCCTTAGGCGTCCATTGAAGCCTTCCTTCACCAAAACATCTTGGGTTAGTAAATTTTAACTCGTTTCCTTCATTTTCATCCATATTTAATGAATTCCTAAGCCTAAAACATGCAAATTAGAGTAGAAAATCTCGAAATTTCATAGAGTTAAGCCCTTTTGAATTTTCTTGATTTAGACCTCGTTTTGGGGTCCAATTTGAAAACAAAATATATATTCAAGCTCGTGGGTGAATGAGTGACATGGTTTTGGTCCGAGTCTCGTGTTTGGACCAAGCGGGCCCGAGGTGGAATTTTGGAAATTTGGGAAGAATGCTAAGAGTTGAGTATTTAGTCTAAAGGATTGTGTTATGGAGTGTTTATTAATATTATTGAATTAATTATGCCAAGATACCGTTGTTTCGGAGTTGAATCCTAAAGGAAAGGCGGTGTTAGAGGGTGGATTGCTATACTTTGGACACGAGGTAAGTGTTTGGTCTAACCTTAGCTTGAGGGAATAAGAGTCGAGTATATTTGCTACTTGCTAATTGTCAAATACGATGCATAGGCATGGTGACGAGTATCTATACATTGGTGTCTAGGATGACCGTGAGTCCTTATATTGTGAATATTCTGATTTCGTGATAATGTCCATGCTTAATTGATGATTTCTATAAATTGTGACGAACTATGAAGAAATATGAGATAGTATGTCTATGGAGAATTGGCTCAAATTGTGAATTGAATAATGAAGAAATATGAGATAGTATGTCTTTGGAGCATTGGCTCAAATTGTGAATTGAAAAATGAAGAAATATGAGATAGTGTGTCTTTGGAGCATTGGCTCAGTTTGTGAATTGAATAATGAGGAAATATGAGATATTACATCCTTTGGAGCATTGGCTCAAGTGATAGAATAAACCACGAAAATGAAAGTGAAAGAAAGAGAAAGAGTTATTGAAATATACCCTTGCCTGGTCATTGTTGCTTTTGATATTATCTCCCTTGCTGGGATGTTGAGATTACTATTATTGTTCCCTTGTCGGGATTTAAATGTTTAACTTATGTTACCCTTGTCAGGATTTAATTGTTGAATTATTGTTCCCTTGCCGGGATTTCTATTCCTATTCTATTTACTCCCTTGCCCTTGGTTGTGATTTTTGTTTGGGTGAGGAAGAGTGTTAAAGCATGAAGGGTGATGCCGTGCACTATTTTCTATTGTAAGGAAGAGTGTCAAGCACGAAGGGTGATGCCGTGCCATGATTCATATTAAAAGCACGCAGTTTAATGTCGTTCCGATATAGTGAGGTAAAAGCATGAAGGGTGATGCTGTGCCATGATTCATATTAAAAGCACGAAGGTTAATGCCGTGCCGCTATAGTGAGGTAAATCACGAAGGTGATGCCGTGCACTTGTCTTAGTGAGAATGAGAGTATCATGCACTTGTTTTGGTGAGTATGAGAGTAAAGCACGAAGGGTGATGCCGTGAACTTGTTTATTGCCTGTTGTTATTATGATACTAGTCAGTTACCTTGTTCTGTTACTTAAATAAGTGTTTACTTTTCCCGTTTGTACTCTGGAATGTCTTTCCCGTAATTGTACTTAACTGTTTACTTCCTGCTGTTATTTCTATATATACATTTATTTAAACTACACAGATTTATTTGGTAGTTCGGTGTTAGCCTCGTCACTACTTCGCCGAGGTTAGGCTGGGCACTTACTCAGTACATGGGGTCCGTTGTACTGATACTACACCTACACTTCTTTATGTTGTGAAGATTACGCATCCGGACCCTGAGGACATCATTAGTGGGAGTGTCTTCCAGCTCATCATAGAGGCTTCAAGGTATACCCGCTGGCGTTCGTGGGCCTTGGCGTCTCTTCCATCCTTTTGTCTTTGATTTTGTCTTGTTTTTCCTTTAGCTTCAAAAGGCAGACATGTATTTTCTTTCAGACTTGTATTTAGCACTCTTAGACAATTCGTGAGTTTGTGACTCCATGTTTTGGGAAATTTTGCGTTGATATATTGTGATTGTCTTTACTTAGCTTAAAGTTGTACTTATTCCGCTGATTAAATTTCGAAGTGTTTTAGCTTATTCTGGAAAATTGAGATTTTTATGCTAGTTTAGCTATATACGTTGGCTTGTCTAGCGGGTTCAACGTTAGACGCCATCACGGCCCGATGGTGAGATTTCGGGGCATGAGAAGTTGGTATCAGAGAACTAGGTTACTTAGGTCTCACAACTCATAGACAACTTGGCAGAGTATGAGGGATCAGTACGGAGACATTTGTATTTATCCCTCAGAGGCCGCAAAAGTTAGGATGACTCCATACTTCTTTTCATCTTTATCGTGCGCTATGAATTCTGATTACTGATTGAGTTTCTATTCTATTCTCTCACAGATGGTGAGGACACGTGCTTCCCTTGGTTCCGCCCAGCAGCCTGACACTCCTGCTACAGATCCTACTCAGAGTCGAGGTCGAGGACGAGGCCGAGGCCGGGCTGGGCTCAGCCTAGAGCAGCAGCCCCAGTGGAGGACCCTCAGGTCGAGTCTGACGAGGAGGTCCCAGTTCCGGCAGTCCCAGTTGGACCAGCTCAAGTCCCTGAGGGGTTCATAGCTACCCCAGTGCTTCAGGACGCCCTTGTCCGTCTAGTTGGACTCATGGAGAGTGTAGCACAGGCGGGTCTTCTTCCTACCGCACCAGCCGTCTCTCAGGTTGGGGGAGGTGCCCAGAATCCAGCCGCTCGCGTGCCAGAGCAGCTAGCTCCACAGTTTCAGACTTCGGCAACTCAGCCAGCCGGAGTAGCTCAGCCAGGTTTTGTGGCACAGACAGTTGAGGGGGCAGCCATGTCTGCCGATGCTTTTTGGAGGTTGGACCGGTTCACCAAGATATTTTCTGCTACTTTTACTGGTTCTCCATCATAGGACCCCCTAGATTATTTGGACAGCTGCCATGAGGTTCTTCAGAATATAGGCATAGTGGAGTTCAACGGAGTTGACTTCGCTACTTTTCGGTTATCGGGCGCAGCCAAGAGTTGGATGCGAGACTATTGTTTAGACAGACCAGGTGGATCTACACCTTTGACTTGGACTCAGTTCTCAAAGGTATTTCTGGGGAAGTTCCTTCCCATTACTCAGAGAGAGGACCCTCGGAGGCAGTTTGAGCGTCTCCAGCAGGGATCTATTTCAGTCACACAGTACGAGACCAGGTTCATCACACTAGCAGGATGCGGCCAATGTAGATTAAGGGATTGGCCCGGCCTATTGACTTCAGATGACTAGGGAGTCAGGTACAAATATATCGTTCCAGGATGCAGCCAATTTGGCCAGGAGGATGGAGGTGATTTTGTCACAGGGTGGTGGTTTGGGGGCTGACAAGAGGCCCTATCATTTTGGTCGTTTCAGTGGAACATAATATAGGACAGGGATTCTTCAGGCAGAGGTCATCCTCTCAGGCCCTTTCAGTCAGCTCTCCAGGTTTCCCATGGTACTTTTGGTGGTCGTGGTTATCAGACGCACTATTCCAATCAGCAGCCTTACAGTGCGCCACCGGCTCCCATCAGTACACCGTCGTTTCAGAGTTTCCGGGGTGGTTATTTAGGTCGATAGGGTCAGACTCAGTTCCCTCAGCAACCGAGGTCTTGTTACACTTATGGTGATCTGGGTCACCTTGCCAGGTTTTGCCCTCGAGCATCAGGGTTCTCGTGCAGTGGTACAGGCACCAAGTGTTCCACCGCATGCCCAGCCAGCTAGAGGTGGGGGTAGAGGTGCTAGAGGTGGAGGTAGAGGTCATAGAGGTGGAGCTCAGGCCACTAGAGGTGAAGGCCAGCCGGCAGCCGGCCGTCCCAGACATATGGTTCAGGGTGGTGGGGCCCAACCCCGATGTTATGCTTTTCCAGCCAGGCCAGAGGCTGAGTCTTCAGATGCAGTCATTAGAGGTACTATTCGGGTTTGTGATAGAGATGCTTCAGTGCTGTTTGACCCAGGGTCTACGTATTCGTATGTGTCCTCCTATTTTGCACCATACCTGGTCATGCATAGTGATCCGCTGGGTATTCCTGTTTATGCGTCTACACCGGTGGGTGATTCTACCGTGGTCGATCGTGTCCATCGTTCTTGTGTTGTGGTGATTGGGGGTCTTGAGACCCATGTTGATTTGTTGCTTTTAGGTATGGTCGACTTTGATGTTATATTAGGGATGGACTGGTTATCCCTATCACACCTCTTTTTTCCACTACCCCCGGATTAATGAAAGGGTAGTAAGGGAGTTTTTCCAATTAAAGTGACATTATTCTGTTTTNCCGGGAGAAGGTGTTAGGCATTCCCGAGTTCCGTGGTTCTAGCACGGTCGCTTAACTATTAATATTTGGCCTAGTTATCTGATTATTTACATATTCTAAACCTATTGTGCTTTTTATCCTTCTTACTTTTTAGCGGCTTCTTAATATTTATGGAATTATTTTAATACAAGTCACGATGACGCGCACTTGTTATTTTTGGACACGTTGCAAACCGCGCCACATGAAATGTACCCGCGATTTACAACAATGCTTATTTTAATTAATGTTTTGAGTTAGTGTCGGGGACATGAGTTGCCACACCCGAGTGTAGATTATGACTATGGTCATGACAATTAGAAATGCCTATTTGAGGCAACGTTTGATTATTCTTTAAATTCTACAATTTTTATCTAAAAGAGGTATTTTTTAGCTTACAGGATATGTACATAAACTGTTTTTGATATTTATGGACTTATCTTGGAACAAGTCACGATGGTGTGCACTTGTTGTTTTGGACACATCACAACCACGTCACATGAAATGCACCCGCGATTGCTACGTGTGATTTTATTATTGTTTGAAGTTAGGATCGGGGGCATGAGTTGCCACACCCGAATAAAGATTTATGTATCTATGCCACAGGAACCGTACCCATTAGCAATTTCGATTCATTAATAGGTCTCAATTAATGGTTCATGTTTAACTACTGGTACAATAACAAGTTCAAAGCCGTGCTACCTATTAGCAATTGTGCATTCAGCACCACTAAAATTTTAGTCGACTTTGACACTAATTGCACAAGTTCAAAGTGACTGACTTTCAAACTTTGGACATCCATATTTTTAGAATGCCTTATAAGAACATGTAAAAATTAAAGCAGAAGAAACAAAATAGCTTAACGTAGCTAAAGCACATATTTCAGTTTTTGGAGCTTATTTCAATTGAACACATTCAGATTCTTCAAGACACTGGACTAATGGATCTATTGTATTACACATGAGACTCTAACAATGACTAATTATTGTAAGCATCAACTTATCCCTTAACATCCAACAATTCGAATATCTTATTTCATTTACTAAGAATGTCAAAAGCTTAATAAAGAAGGAATTCTAAAAATCAATCTAGCCATTATACATGCTAGATCTAAACATTTGAATATGGTTGGAGGATAAACAATAAGACTTAGAAACGTCAAATGACTATGCATAATAATGATCTACCACACCTAAGAAAGGTACGAACTATAGAAATGAACTTGACATTATGGTTTTAAAAAAATTAAAAAAAGAAGAAGATGAATTGCACAAAAGAAAAAAAAATTGAACTTAATGTCGAAGCAATTTACTGCATCAAACGAATGATTTTTCTCGATTTCCTCCTCCTTAGTCACATATCGTCCCTACTACTACCAAAATAGAATCAGAATATATTTGTAGGAAATAAATCAACTATTGATATGATTGACATCCATAATTTGTAATCCTAAACTCTTCTGGGCATATCCCGTCAAATATTAGACAGAGAAATTAAGGTTGAATCTTCACCAACACTGTCTTTTCGACCCAATTGAAAAAAAAAATTTATTGATTGTTACATACATTGACTAATTTCTATCAAAGAGCCAAATACAAAATAAAAAATTGAAGCTTAAAACAAATATAGATAGTGAAAAACAGAAAGATGGCCAAAGATAACATAAAAAGCAAACGAGAGTACAAAACACATAATTTTGAAATTAAAAAAACTATATTAGAATTTGAAGATTTAGCGACGTACTCAATCAGAAATCACCCTAATAAGCCTTTGAATTTTGATAAACAAATCATCTGCATTATCCTCTCAGCTAAGGCAAACAAAGAGGATGAGCCAAATAAAGGCCAGAACTGTAACAGTTGGAGCTCAGCAGTGATGAACAAGAAAGCAGCAACGGACAGCGATTCTATAGCTCAAATAGCAATTGCATTCCCAGAAATTACGAAGCACCGAAGCATAAGTAGAAAATAGCCTTGAAATCCCTATTTTGTTTTCTGTTTTTTTGTTTTGGTTTTTGGATCTCTTTTGAATTTTTAGATCTGGAGTTTTAGTTCCAAATTATATCTCTACTGGTGTGTGAATATCTGTGTGTGAATATCGGAAGATGAGTGGAAGAGAGCAATTTTTGGGTGAGAATTGCTCGTATGGATGCAAATGAACGAGTGAAGAAGGAGAGGGTATGGAGAAGAAGAAGGGAAGTGGGGTGCGGCCGCTGTGTCCTTTTTTTTAGAGAAGAAGAAGAAAAGAGGAGGGGAGTGGGGCGGCTGTCTCTATTAGAATTTTTGGAAGGGGGGTCCGATCTAGGTCTCCCTTAGGTTCTAGGTCTAGGTTTATTTTTAATAGGTGAGGGGAAAGGGCGAAACAACGTCGTTTAGGCGTCTGAAGGGGGTGTTGGGCCGATTCAAGTGTGGGCTTGGGTGTGGGTGTGTAGGAATTCTGGGCTTCAACAAAGCAGGCCTATTTTCCTTTGCAAGGTTAACCCAATTCAAGAATCAACTAAATCTCTTCTTTTCAAATTAGCCACTTAGTTTAAAACTCCAATTTTGATACCACTCTTTGTAAAAATCAATCAACTATCCATTTTAACTACTAATCAAATAATTAACTATGTTAAAACTAATTAATTAAGACTATGTATGCAATTTTGATTTTTTAGAAGATGCATTTACAATGTGATTAAATCCTTAAAATGAAGTTTAAAATCTAACATGCTAATGAAATCAAGATTCGAACATTTTTTATGATTTTTATTTTATTTTATGATTTTAGAATTATTAAACGTGCATAGAATGCAACTAAATAAAGAAAAGTTCCTAAAATTTATTAAAACTATTTTTGATTATTTTAGGAGTAATTTCCTTGTAGGGCAAAAATTGGGTGTTCACAGCTGCCCCTCTTTGCTCGACAACATGAAGAGTTTTCGGGCAAAGATAAAGTGAGCAACTACAAGCAATTTTTGCCCGTTTGGTACTCCATTTGGAATCATTTTGAAAAAGTTTGACCGAACCTTGCTTCAGAGGTTGCCTACATATCCTTGGCTATAAAGGAATCAGGTCAGTGTCGTTCTGGAAGTTTTGGTAGCTGGGACTACCAGGAAGCCGTGTAAGGAATCAGGTCTAACGTAGTTCAAACATCTGACCTAACTATTTTTCATCTTTCTTTCTTTTTCTCATGTTTTTCTTTCTCGTTTTTCTTTCTTCCTCTTTTTTTTCTTTTTAAAACAAATTGCCCCAGCTTCTTTTTTTTAGGGCGTAGACTTTGACTGTTCTTTTCTTATCTTTTTTTTTCATTTGAACTTTCTAAGTCTTGCCCCAGTTTGTACTCTTGGGGCATGGATTTTTTTTTCATTTTCACTTTTTTTTTTCATTTTTTTTTTTTTTACTTTTGACTCTAAACTTGATTCCAAGAGAGGGTGGTCAAATAAAATAACACAGGCTCAAAAGGGGTAACAAAAGGGTATAGAGTGTTTGGGTAGTAGAAAAAGGGCCTCCCGACCTTGAGAATGCCAAAACCCATTATCTTTTTGCGATCATAGCATTGATGAACATGTCTATTTTCCTAGTGTGTCGTGGTCGAAAGACACTTTTCATCCATTAATGCCAAACTTTCGACCAAGATTCAATTGATTAAACATCCTCAAGCCCAATCTTTACAATTATTTGATGGTCAATTTTATTCGACCTCNAAGCGTGGAATGACATAAAAGGACAGATTGTATTTCATTGAGTAAAGGATGGAAGGGCTTAACAACAAGAGAAACAACCTAAAATCCGAGTTACAACCCTAAAATAACCCGGATAATGAAAATAGCAACAAAATAGACAGACAAGACCAACACAAACAGAATAGAGGAATAGAAGGGTTTGACTCAATAAAACAAATAAAAACTGGATCACAACCCTGAAATAACCCAGACAATAGAAAAAACATCAAAACAAGCTACCATTATTCCTTCCTAGTAAGGAGGGAATGGCTTTTCAATTGCTAAGCTTGACATTTAGCCACAAATTTGCTCATTATAATCAGCGAGCTTTCTCCAATTTCAAAATCATTAACTTCAGTCAGCAAATTATCGAGAGGATTCTCATACTCCCTGTCACCACGCATCATCCCCACAAAGTGTGCATCATCATGTGCAGGTAAATGATTCTGCGTGATATTCTGGGTGTCACTGTCTGTGATCACAATCAGATTTTCTTGGATCATCCTTTCTATTTCTCTTTTCAAATCCCGACATCTTTCAACATCGTGCCTCTGGGCGTTGGAATGGTATTCACACCTTTTATAAGGGTCAAAGCTTCTTGCACGTGGGTCCACATGATTTGGAGGAATAGGTGCAATCATGTCATAATGCTTTAATTTCTCAAACAAGCTTGCATAGGACTCCCCTATTGGTGTAAAATTATCTTTCAACCTTTGCTCCCCTCTATATCCCTTTCTTGGATGCGGGTTATAGGGCACTTGGGAATTCTGTAGAGGCTGGTGGAGATTTTGCGATGCTCGCCTTCTGGGGTGTCTTGGTGGCTGGACAACATACTCAGGTGGAGCAAAAGAGTATTGTGGGAATCATCGGAAAACAAACAAGGCTGGTCATACCTTCGAGATGTTCTCCTAGGACCTTTTCTCAACCCCGATGCCCTCATGATTTCTTCATCTTTCTCGCTCATGCCGCTAAGATTATCAGATTCAATCTGGACAGCCTGAGTTGCGGCTTTGAGAACTGTTTGGCTTATAATTTTGCCTGTCTTAATACCATTCTCAACCATTTCTCCCATTTTGATTGCTTCTGAGAAAGATTTGCCAACTGCGGACATCATGTTTTGAAAATAATCTGGCTCTTGCGCCTGAATGAAAACAGTGATTAGCTCGTGATCATCCATGGGTGGCTTAACTCTAGCCGCTTTCTCTCTCCATTTAATGGCATATTACCTGAAACTTTTAGTTGGTTTCTTCTCCAGGTTGGAAAGGGAATTGCGGTCTGGGGCAATGTCGATGTTGTATTGGAACTGTTTGACAAAAGCCTGAGCCATGTCATCCCAGACATACCAGCAAGACGTGTCTTGATCAGTAAACCATTCAGAGGCTACCCCCGTAAGGCTTTCCCCAAAATAAGCCATTAGCAATTTTTCATTTCTTCCTGCACCTCTTAGCTGATTGCAATACCTTTTCCGGTGGGCTATGGGATCTCCATGTCCATCATACTTCTCAAATTTGGGAATCTTGAAACCAGGTGGCAAGTGGACATCGGGGAACATATNTTGATCATTTCTTCCTGTGCCATATTTTGGACAGGCTTCTCAATATTTGCAGGAAGATCAAATAGGTACGAATGGTACTCAGGAGAATGGTATTGTTCTTGCTGGGTAGAAAATTGTGACTTATGAGGTTTCCTCTGCACGACTGTTGGTTGTGGGACAGGGAAGACAGGTGTAACATCAGCGGTTGTCTGAATGGTTGTTAATGGCACACTTTGGGAGCAAGCAACAGAAGTTTCAGCTGTAGTCGTGCAGTTGGGATAAGGACTGAACCCAGGTGGATAGGATTGATCAGGCAACGAGACCGGAATAGTAGTTGCCGAGATGAGTGTGAATTCTGGGAAACCCTGAACAGAGAAGGACGTTCCTTGGCCATTGGCCCATGCTTGACACATTTCAGTCATATTCTATTTCAGTACTCTATTTTCCTCAACCACAGTAGACTCTTGTTGAACCTTCTGACCCTGAGTTTCTTGAGCACTCATAACAGCTTCGATGTCTGTTGTCATTTTTCCTTGGATTTTGTGTTGTCAGATTACCACAAACCGACCACCTCAAAATTTCTGATCAAGTCAAAACAAAAGACACGTTAGAATGGACTCAGTCGGTCCTTATTATTATCATTCTTCTTCTTTTTTTTTCACTTTTTTTTTTTTAAAATCATTTGATCGAACCTGATGTGGGTTGCCTACGTATCATGACGCCGCATGAATCAGATCTTGCGTAGTTCGGGAAGATAAGGAATAAATGAAATAAACTAACTCTTTTTTTTTATTTTGAATTTTGTTTTTGTTTTTAGTTTTCGAATGAAAGACTTATAAAGAAAAGAGAAAATATTCTTTGATTTCAAATTTCTTTTTTCTTCGGTGAATTTCGAAAGAAAAACTTCTAAAGAAGAAAGAAAAATATTATTGGATTTTTGACTTTTATGTTGAATTCATGAAATAAATACTTCTAAAGAAAGAGAAAATATTTTTGAAGCTTGAATTTTCTTTTCGATTTTCGAAAGAAGAATGAAAATATTTTTGGATTTTTGATTTTATCTTTTTTTTTATATCTTTTTTTTTTGATGAAAGACTTCTAAAGAAGAAAGAAAATATTTTTGGGGTTTATTTTTTTTTAAATTTTATTTATTAATTTTTGGGAAAAGACTTCTAAAAAAAAGTATAAAATATTTATTTATTTTTTGGATATTGATTTGATTTTATTTTTCAACGAAAGACTTCTTAAAATGAAAGAAAATAATTTTGGTTTTAAACTTTTCTTTTTATTTGGGATTTTCTAAAGAAAAACTTCTAAAAAGGAATTAAAGGATTTTTTTTTTTAATATTTGAGTCTCCAAGAAAGACTTTTCTAAAGAAGGAAGTAAGAAAAATATATTTTATAATTTTTGAAAATTCAGGAAATAAAAAGGTAGAAAATATTTTTTGGGATTTTGATTTGATTTGTCTTTTTTTTTTAATGAAAGACTCCTACAAATAAAATATTTTTTGATATAAAAAATTTTCTTAGTTTTTGTTTTTTCAGGATTTTCTAAAAGAAGGACTCCTAAAAAGGAATTAAAGAAAAATATTTTTGAATTTTATTTTTTTAAAAAAGGGAATAAGAGAAATGCTTTTCTAAAGAAGGAAGGAAAGGAAAATATTTTTGGATTTTTTAAAAATTGAGGAAAATAAAAAGGTAGAAAAAAAAAAAAAATTTGGGGATTTTTTTTTTTTAAAATTGGGGAATCAAAGAAAGATTTTTCTAATGAAGGAAGGAAAGGAAAATATTTTTGGATTTTTTTTTTAAATTGAGGAAAATAAAAAGGTAAAAAAATATTTTTTTTTGGGGATTTTTTTTTTTAAAAAATTGGGGCCGGAACCGATGAGGTTTGAGTACGTATCTCACATCCGGTGAGAATCAGACCCACGTAGTTCTGTCAGTTTTGACGGAACTAGGGAAACATGACTTTTGAGAACATTCAATTATTTTTTTTTCTTATTTATAGACAGAGTTTTATATTTCGAATAACTACCTCCCACTCTTGATTTTTTTTTTCTGTTTGTTTTTTGTAGCCGGTCAACACACAAGCCGAAATAAATAAATGCATACGTAAAAGGTAAGATGAATCAGGATAGTCTTTCATTTCGGGTACACCTGTCCT
Organism: Nicotiana knightiana; assembly: GCA_005239525.1. Taxonomy (NCBI): domain Eukaryota; kingdom Viridiplantae; phylum Streptophyta; class Magnoliopsida; order Solanales; family Solanaceae; genus Nicotiana; species Nicotiana knightiana. Next base: position 60,086 of record ML422954.1, on the reverse strand, counting down.
AGACGGACCCAACCCCTGTGTTGAGTCCCCTAAGTCAAATGCACATGATGAAAATAAGCGTTCCTACTAGGGATCCGACATGAGATTTTGTTATTCTAGGTTTAAACCTGGGGTTTTGTTCTAGACCATGCTTACATGAGCGGACAGCTCGAGCCGAGGTCGGGGCAGCATACAGGGGATACAAAAGCTTCACCGGCTTTGCAACTTGTCCGTACCTCGTTCTAAAATTTGGATATGACTCTAACTGAAAATAAGTCACACGAAGTGCACACTTCCCAGATGATTTAGAAGACTCAGAGAGAAGAGGGTTTCGGCACAATTTATATACAGTTCAGATAATATCAAAGCGGTAAAAAGCGGCATTTAGCACATTAGGTTCAAACATGTAAANTTTGGATATGACTCTAACAGAAAAGAAGTCACACGAAGTGCACACTTCCCAGATGATTTAGAAGACTCAGAGAGAAGAGGGTTTCGGCACAATTTATATACAGTTCAGATAATATCAAAGCGGTAAAAAGCGGCATTTAGCACATTAGGTTCAAACATGTAAAATCAGATAATAAAGCCAAATATAACAGCTATTCTAAGCTCGAATTCTTAAACCCTGAACCAGAGATTCTAACTTCAATATCCCCAGCAGAGTTGCCAGAGCTGTCACACCTCCTTTTTCCACTACCCCCGGATTAATGAAAGGGCAGTAAGGGAGTTTTTCCAATTAAAGTGACATTATTCGGTTTGGGGACTATTTATTAATTTTCAGAGCCGCCACCCGGATTTTTGACGATGTTCCGAGACACCGTTTTATTTTAAAAATCCCAAACCGAGGAAATTTTGACTTTGTTAAGTTGTCTGTGACCAGAAATTCGAGTAAGGAATTCTATTAACCCGGGAGAAGGTGTTAGGCATTCCCGA
>ML422954.1:0-59019 GCA_005239525.1 Nicotiana knightiana | reverse complement strand
TTTTTAATATTTATGGAATTATTTTAATACAAGTCATGATGACGCGCACTTGTTATTTTTGGACACGTTGCAAACCGCGCCACATGAAATGTACCCGCGATTTACAACAATGCTTATTTTAATTAATGTTTTGAGTTAGAGTCGGGGACATGAGTTGCCACACCCGAGTGTAGATTATGACTATGGTCATGACAATTAGAAATGCCTATTTGAGGCAATGTTTGATTATTCTTTAAATTCTACAATTTTTATCTAAAAGAGGTATTTTTTAGCTTACAGGATATGTACATAAACTGTTTTTGATATTTATGGACTTATCTTGGAACAAGTCACAATGGTGTGCACTTGTTGTTTTGGACACATCACAACCACGTTACATGAAATGCACCCGCGATGCTACGTGTGATTTTATTATTGTTTGAAGTTAGGATCGGGGGCATGAGTTGCCACACCCGAATTGAGATTTATGTATCTATGCCACAGGAACCGTACCCATTAGCGATTTCGATTCATTAATAGGTCTCAATTAATGGTGCATGTTTAACTACTGGTACATTAACAAGTTCAAAGCCGTGTTACCTATTAGCAATTGTGCATTCAGCACCACTAAAATTTTAGTCGACTTTGACACTAATTGCACAAGTTCAAAGTGATTGACTTTCAAACTTTGGACATCCATATTTTTAGAATGCCTTATAAGAACATGTAAAAATTAAAGCAGAAGAAGCAAAATAGCTTAACGTAGCTAAAGCACATATTTCAGTTTTTGGAGCTTATTTCAATTGAACACATTCAGATTCTTTAAGACACTGGACTAATGGATCTATTGTATTACACATGAGACTCTAACAATGACTAATTATCAACAGTAAGCATCAACTTATCCCTTAACATCCAACAATTCGAATATCTTATTTCATTTACTAAGAATTTCAAAAGCTTAATAAAGAAGGAATTCTAAAAATCAATCTAGCCATTATACATGCTAGATCTAAACATTTGAATATGGTTGGAGGATAAACAATTATGTATTGTAACAGAGACTTAGACACGTCAAATGACTATGCATAATAATGATCTACCACACCTAAGAAAGATACAAACTATAGAAATGAACTTGACATTCTGGTTTAAAAAAAAAAAAAAAAAAGATGAATTGCACAAAAGAAAAAAAAAATAGAACTTAATGTCGAAGCAATTTACTGCATCAAACCGAATGATTTTTCTCGATTTCCTCCTCCTTAGTCACATATCGTCCCTACTACTACCGAAATAGAATCAGAATACATTTGTAGGAAATAAATCAACTATTGATATGATTGACATCCATAATTTGTAATCCTAAACTCTTCTGGGCATATCCCGTCAAATATTAGACAGAGAAATTAAGATTGAATCTTCACCAACACTGTCTTTTCGACCCAATTGAAAAAAAAAAGTTATTGATTATTACATACATTGACTAATTTCTATCAAAGAGCCAAAGACAAAATAGAAAATTGAAGCTTAAAACAAATATAGATAGTGAAAAACAGAAAGATGGCCAAAGATAACATAAAAAGCAAACGAGAGTACAAAACACATAATTTTGAAATTAAAAAAACTATAGTAGAATTTGGAGATTTAGCGACGTACTCAATCAGAAATCATCCCAATAAGCCTTTGAATTTTGATAAACAAATCATCTGCATTAACTTCTCAGCTAAGGCAAACAAAGAGGATGAGCCAAACAAAGGCCAGAACTGTAACAGTTGGAGCTCAGCAGTGATGAACAAGAAAGCAACAACGGACAACGATTCTATAGCTCAAATAGCAATCGCATTCCCAGAAATTATGAAGCAACGAAGCATAAGTAGAAAATAGCCTTGAAATCCCTATTTTGTTTTCTGTTTTTTTTTTTTTTTTGGTTTTTGGATCTCTTTTGAATCTTTAGATCTGGAGTTTTAATTCCAAACTATATCTCTACTGGTGTGTGAATGTCGGAAGATGAGTGGAAGAGAGCAATTTTTGGGTGAGAATTGCTCGTATGGATGCAAATGAACGAGTAAAGAAGGAGAGGGTATGGAGAAGAAGAAGGGAAGTGGGGTGAGGCCACTGTGTCTTTTTTTTAGAGAAGAAGAAGAAAAGAGGAGGGGAGTGGAGCGGCTGTAATATATTAGGGTTTTTGGAAGGGGGGGTCCGATCTAGGTCTCCCTTAGGTTCTAGGTCTAGGTTTATTTTTAATAGGTGAGGGGAAAGGGCGAAACGACACCGTTTAGGCGTCTTAAGGGGGTGTTGGGCCGATTCAAGTGTGGGCTTGGGTGTGGGTGTGTAGGAATTCTGGGCTTCAACAAAGCAGGCCTATTTTCCTTTGCAAGGTTAACCCAATTCAAGAATCAACTAAATCTCTTCTTTTCAAATTAGCCACTTAGTTTTAAAACTCCAATTTTGATACCACTCTTTGTAAAAATTAATCAACTATCCATTTTAACTACTAATCAAATAATTAACTATGTTAGAACTAATTAACTAAGACTATGTATACAATTTTGATTTTTAGAAGATGCACTTACAATGTGATTAAATCCTAAAAATGAAATTTAAACTCTAACATGCTAATGAAATCAAGATTCGAACATTTTTTATGATTTTTATTTTATTTTATGATTTTAGAATTATTAAACGTGCATAGAATGCAACTAAATAAAGAAAAGTTCCTAAAATTTATTAAAACTGTTTTTGATTATTTTAGGAGTAATTTCCTTGTAGGTAAAATTTGGGTGTTCACAATCCCCATATCATGCTATCTTGGATTGTCATGCCAAGACGGTGACCTTAGCCTTACCAGATTTTCCCCGATTGGAGTGGAAAGGAACTCCTGTTCATTCTACTCACAGTGTTATTTCGTACATGAAGGCTCGGCGTATGGTCGAGAAGGGGTGTTTGGCCTATTTTCCTTATGTGCGTGATTCCAGTTTTGAGGTTCCCTCTATTGATTCGGTACCCGTGGTTTGTGAGTTTCCTAAGATTTTCCCTTCAGACCTATCGGGGATGCCACCCGACAGGGACATTTATTTCTGCATTGATCTGGCTCCGGGCACCCAGCCCATTTCTATTCCGCCGTATCGCATGGCCCCGCCATAGTTGAAGAGTTGAAGGAACAATTGCAAGATTTGCTTGGGAAGGGTTTCATTAGGCCCAACGTTTATCCTTGGGGTGCTCCAGTATTGTTTGTGTAGAAAAAGGATGGTTCGATGAGGATGTGCATTGATTACAAGCAATTGAAAAAGTTTAAAATCAAGAATAAGTATCCGCTGCCGAGGATTGATGATTTGTTCGATCAGCTTCAGGGTGCAAGGGTATTTTCGAAGATAGATTTGAGATTTGGCTGCCATCAGTTGAGGATTAGGGCATCCGATGTCCCTAAGACAACTTTCCGCACTCGGTACGGGCATTACGAGTTTTTAGTCATGTCGTTTGGGTTGACAAATGCCCCAACAACTTTTATGGATTTGATGAACCGAGTGTTCAGGCCTTATTTGGACTCGTTCGTGATAGTCTTCATTGATGATATATTGAGATACTCCTGCAGTCAGGAGGAGCACGAGCAGCATCTCAGAGTGGTTCTTTAGACTCTGAAGGATATCCAACTATATGCAAAGTTTTCGAAGTGTGAGTTCTGGTTGAGTTCAGTTGCATTCTCGGGCCATGTTGTATCAGCGGAGGGTATTCAGGTTTACTCGAAGAAGATTGAGGCAGTCAAGAACTGGCCTAGACCAGCATCAGTTACAGAGATTCGGTGTTTCTTGGGATTGGCAGTCTATTATCGTCGGTTCGTGGAAGGGTTCTCATCTATTGCAGCCCCAATGACCAGGTTGACCCAGAAGGGTGCCCAGTTCAGATGGTCGGACGAGTGTGAGGCGATATTTCAGAGGCTCAAGAAAGCTCTGACTACGACACCGGTATTGGTTTTGCCCCCAGGTTCAGGGTCTTATACAGTCTATTGCGATGCTTCTTGTATTGGGCTTGGTGAAGTATTGATGCAGGATGGCAAGGTCATTGCTTATTCTTCGAGGCAGTTGAAAATTCATGAGAAGAACTATCCAGTGCAGGATTTGGAGTTGGCAGTCATCGTCCATGCATTGAAGATTTGGAGGCACTACCTATATGGCGTGGCGTGTGAGGTGTTCACTGATCATAAGAGTCTTCAGTATTTGTTCAAGCAAAAAGAGTTGAATTTGAGGCAGAGAAGATGGTTGGAGTTGTTGAAGGATTATGATATTACCATCTTATATCACCAGGGGAAGGCCAACGTGGTGGCCGATGCTTTGAGTAGGAAGTCAGCTAGCATGGGCAGTCTTGCTTTTATTTCGGTCAGTCAGAGACCGCTTGCTTTGGATGTTCAGTCTTTGGCCAATCGATTTGTGAGGTTGGATATTTCTGAGCCTAACCTAGTGTTGGCTTGTACGGTCGCTCGTTCTTCATTATTGGAGCGTATCCGTGATCGGCAATTCAATGATCCCCATTTGTGTGTCCTTAGAGACACGGTACAGCGCGGAGGTGCCAAGAAAGTGACCTTAGATGATGATGGTGTTTTGAGATTACAGGGGCGAGTTTGTGTGCCCAATGTTGATGGGATTCGAGAATTGATTTTAGAGGAGGCCCATAGTTCCCGGTACTCTATTCATCCGGGCGCCGCGAAGATGTATCAGAATTTGCGGCAGCATTATTGGTGGTGTAGAATGAGAAGGATATTGTGGCATATGTGGCGCAATGTTTGAATTGTCAGCAAGTTAAGTATGAGCATCAGAGGCCTGGTGGTTTATTTCAGAGGATTGAGCTTCCCGAGTGGAAGTGGGAGAGGATCACTATGAACTTCGTTATTGGTCTTCCGTTGACCCGGAAGAAGTTTGATACAGTTTGGATCATTGTTGATAGGCTGACCAAGTCGGCGCATTTCATTCCTGGGGCAGTCTCCTATTCATCCGAGAGGTTAGCCGAGATCTATATCCGGGAGATTGTTCGCCTTCATGGTGTGCCGGTATCTATCATTTCGGGCCTAGGCGCGCAGTTTACCTCACGTTTCTGAGGAGCAGTTCAATGAGAGTTAGGCACCCAGGTGGAGTTGAGCACAACATTTCATCCTCAGACGGATGGGCAGTCCGAGCGGATTATTCAGATTTTGGAGGATATGCTCCGAGCTTGTGTTATTGATTTTGGCGGATCATGGGATCAGTTCTTGCCTTTAGCAGAGTTTTCCTACAACAATAGCTACTAGTCGAGTATCCAGATGGCTCCTTATGAGCCTTTATATGCTAGGCGGTGTCGATCTCCGATTGGATTATTTGAGCCGGGAGAGGCTCGGTTGTTCGGTACAAATTTGGTTCAGGAAGCCTTGGACAAGGTCAGGTTCATTCAGGATGGGCTTCGTACAGATCAGTCCAGTGAAAAGAGTTATGCAGATCGTAAGGTTCGAGATGTGGCTTTCATGGTGGGTGAGCAGGTATTGCTCCGAGTGTCGCCTATGAAGGGCGTGATGAGATTTGGAAAGAAGGGCAAGCTTAGCCCTATATTCATTGGTCCGTTTGAGATTCTTGATCGAGTGGGAGAGTTGGCTTATAGATTTGCATTGCCACCTAGCTTATCAGCCGTACATCCAGTTTTTCATGTGTCCATGCTTCAGAGGTATCACGGCGATCCAGCCCATGTGTTACATTTCAGCACTATCCAGTTGGACAAGGGCTTATCTTATGAGGAGGAGTCGGTAGCTATTCTAGACCGGCAAATTCGTCAGTTGAGATCCAAGAGTTTCCCTTCTGTTCGTGCTCAGTGGAGGGGTCAGCCTCTTGAGGCATCGACTTGGGAGTCCGGGTCTGATATGCGGAGCCGTTACCCTCATTTATTTTCCGACTCAGGTACTTCCTTCTTCTGTCCGTTCGAGGACGAACGATTGTTTTAGAGGTGGAGAATGTGACGACCAAAAGGGGTCATCACCTATGTTATTACCCATCCCGTACTTATGAGGCCTTGAAAACCTCATTTATATTGTCCTCGATTTACGTGCGCAGTCCGGGAGCGTAGCCGAACAGCTTAATATGAGATTATATGAAAAATGCTAAGATTTGATATTAAAATTAATAAATTTGACTTCAGTCAGCATTTTTGGTAAACGGACCCGGACCCGGACCCGTGATTTGACGGTCTCAGAGGGTCCATAGGAAAATATGGGACTTGGGCGTATGCCCGAAATCGAATTCCGCGGTCCCAAGCCCGAGAAATGAATTTTTGAGTAAAATTATTTTATGAAAATATTTAAGGAAATTGAAAATGAAATCTGATTAGAGAGTAATGGTATCGGGCCCGTAATTTGGTTCTTGTGCTCTGTACATGTCGTATATATGGTTTAGGCACTTTCTGTGAAGTTTTGTTGAAATTGGACGTCGTTTGACGTGTTTCGGACTTAAAATGGAAAATTTGATGTTTTATGAAATTTGATAGAATTCATGGATTTCGAGGTGTGATTCATTGTTTTTGATGTTATATTGGCGATTTGATCGCACGGTTAAGTTCTTAGGATGTTGTTGAGTCAGTGAACGTGATTTCCTAGGAGCCTCGAGGGCTCAGGAGTGTTTTGGAGGTGTCTCAGAGTGATTTTGAACTTAGAAAAAGTTGCTGGTTTTGCTTCAGCTGTTGCAGGTCCCATTTGTTCTTAGCGATTACGAAGTTTCTTCCGCGTTCGCGAAGCTTTAAGCTCTTCCTTCATCGCGTTCGCATCCATACCCTCGCGATCGCGTAGGGTTATTTGACCCTGAGGGCTCAGCCCTCTTTTCCTCTTCGCGTTCGCGTACAGTTGACCCCGATCGCGTAGCCTTACCTTTCTCCTTCATCGTGTTCGCGTGATGTCTCACGCGTTCGCGTAAGTCAACTTATGGACCCAAGTTTTCATTAGTCTTCGCGATCATGTCCTCCCTTCCGCGATCGTGATGGTCTGACCAATCTACCATTCGCGAACGCGACTCCCCTTCCGCGATCGCGAAGGGCAATTTTGTCCAGTGGTATATAAATATTTCCAAAACCAGTAGCAACGGGATTCACTTAGAAAATAACGAGCGTCTTATTCCCCAAGGCCCTTACGCGTCCATTGAAGCCTTCCTTCAAAAAAACTTCTTGGGTTAGTAAATTTTAACTCGTTTCCTTCATTTTTCATCCATATTTAATGAATTCCTACGCCTAAAACATGCAAATTAGAGTAGAAAATCTGGAAATTTCGTAGAGTTAAGCCCTTTTGAATTTTCTTGATTTAGACCTCGTTTTGGGGTCGAATTTGAAAACAAATTATATATTCGGGCTCGTGGTGAATGGGTGACATGGTTTTGGTCCGAGCTTCGTGTTTGGCCCAAGCGGGCTCGGGGTCGAATTTTGGAAATTTGGGAAAAAATGCTAAGAATTGAGTATTTAGCCTAAAGGATTGTGTTATGGAGTCTTTATTAATATTATTGAATTAATTATGCCTAGATACCATTGTTTCAGAGTTGAATCCTAAAGAAAAGGCGGTGTTAGAGGGTTGATTGCCATACTTTGGACCTGAGGTAAGTGTTTGGTCTAACCTTAGCTTGAGGAATAGGAGTCGAGTATAATTTGCTACTTGCTAATTGTAAAATACGATGTATAGGCATGGTGACGAGTATCTATACATTGGTGTCTAGCATGACCGTGAGTCCTTATATTGTGAATATTCTGCTTTCGTGATAATTTCCATGCTTAATTGATGATTTCTATAAATTGTGACAAACAATGAAGAAATGTGAGATAGTATGTCTATGGAGCATTGGCTCAAATTGTGAATTGAATAATGAAGAAATATGAGATAGTATGTCTTTGGAGCATTGGCTCAATTTGTGAATTGAATAATGAGGAAATATGAGATATTACATCCTTTGGAGCATTGGTTCAAGTGATAGAATAAACCACGGAAATGAAAGTGAAAGAAAGAGAAAGAGTTATTGAAATATACCCTTGCCGGGTCATTGTTGCTTTTGATATTGTCTCCCTTGCTGGGATGTTGAGATTATTGTTATTGTTCCCTTGCCGGGATTTAAATGTTTAATTTATGTTACCCTTGTCGGGATTTAATTGTTTAATTATTGTTCCCTTGCCGGGATTTCTATTCCTATTCTGTTTACTCCCTTGACCTTGGTTGTGATTTCTGTTTGGGTGAGGAAGAGTGTTAAAGCATGAATGGTGATGCCGTGCACTGTTTTCTATTGTAAGGAAGAGTGTAAAGAACGATGGGTGATGCCGTTCAATGATTCATATTAAAAGCACGAAGGTTAATGCCGTGCCGATATAGTGAGGTAAAAGCACGAAGGGTGATGCCGTGCCATGATTCATATTAAAAGCACGAAGGTTAATGCCGTGCCGATATAGTGAGGTAAAAGCACGAAGGGTGATGCCGTGCCATGATTCATATTAAAAGCACGAAGGTTAATGCCGTGCCGATATAGTGAGGTAAAAGCACGAAGGGTGATGCCGTGCCATGATTCATATTAAAAGCACGAAGGTTAATGCCGTGCTGATATAGTGAGGTAAAGCACGAAGGGTGATGTCGTGCACTTGTCTTCGTGAGAATGAGAGTAAAGCACGAAGGGTGATGCCGTGCACTTGTGTTGGTGAGTATGAGAGTAAAGCACGAAGGGTGATGCCGTGCACTTGCTTATTCCCTGTTGTTATTATGATACTAGTCAGTTACCTTGTTCTGTTACTTAAATAAGTGTTTTCTTTTCCCTTTTGTACTCTGGAATGTCTTTCCCGTAATTGTGCTTAACTGTTTACTTCCTGCCGTTATTTCTATATATACATTTATTTGAACTGCACAAGTTTATTTGGTAGTCCGGTTCTAGCCTCGTCACTACTTCGCCGAGGTTAGGCTGGGCACTTACTCAGTACATGGGGTCGGTTGTGCAGATTACGCAGCTGGACCCGGAGGACATCATTAGTGGGAGTGTCTTCCAGCTCATCATAGAGGCTTCAAGGTATACCCGCTGGCGTTCGTGGGCCTTGGCGTCTCTTCCATACCTTTGTCTTCAATTCTGTCTTGTTTTTCCTTTAGCTTCAAAGGCAGACATGTATTTTCTTTCAGACTTGTATTTAGCACTATTAGTTAGTTTGTGAGTTTGTGACTCCAGGTTTTGGGAAATTTTGCATCGATATATTGTGATTGTCTTTACTTAGCTTAAAGTTGTACTTATTCCGCTGATTAAATTTCAAAGTGTTTTAGCTTATTCTGGAAAATTGAGATTTTTATGCTAGTTTAGCTATATACGTTGGCTTGTCTAGCGGGTTCAACATTAGACGCCATCACGGCCCGATGGTGGGATGTCGGGGCGTGACAGAAACCATCTACTCATGGAAACTCCAAGTCTCCAAATCCGTAGAACACACAAATCACCATATCTGATCTCATCTCTATTGCCTGGATGCCTAACACTTCTCCAATATGTGATCATCCCACAAGGAATACTTCTATAATTCTTTTGTGCCACAACGCAAAATTTGAACATTAGTAGTTGATCAACTAGGAGAGCACCACAATACCAATGAAGTATCTATAATCGAAACGCATCGTCCCTTCTGAAATGTGCACTATCATCAAACCATACCAAGTAGTAATATCATTTACCCAGCCTCCTTCATAACTGAACCGTGACCTTGACCATGCAAATCTCTATCCCTCACTTCACACCACATATACCATGCCATCATATGAAAAATTTGAGAACTTCATAATCTGCTTCGAGTCACAAGAAACTACTCACTCAATTAACCAACAACTTTTCATTTGATCTCATCCAGGAGAAAATCACAATACGCAACATGCCCTCGCACCAGTAGGAGATATACATCTCAACCCGTGGTAGAAATCATCAAGATCTCTTTGAAACCCATTTACACTTAACCATACCGTCAGGATTGAATTCCTCTAACTCAACCAAACAAAGCAAGCCATCAAAACCCGAGAGTATCGCCACAAAACACCTGAAGAAACTCACTACATCATAAGAACCAGAAGAGCCAATCACATCTGTTACCATGCTGATCCAACCCGTCACCAAGCTATCCTAATTCTCTGAGTTCCTTCAAGATTACCTTCAAACTGATGCTTCTCCTTGCCATAATACCACAATCCGCAACTCACCACACGAGACCCTAGCATAAAACCATGTCGTCCTAAGGCTCATAAGCAGCTGAATACTCTCTTAAGCACCCCAAAAGTACCACAACCGAGATACCCACTCTGAAGAGGCCTTCTGTGAATCTAAAGACATTACCTTTACCTTCCTGATACTGAATGTAGAATCCATAATGATATATAAATGCCACAAGTTTTGATACCCTCCAATATAAACCTCGGTTTCTAGCCAAATACACATCCTGAAGGTTCCCATCGTTACATAGAAATGTTGAACCCATTATGAAAGTACAAGGAGGGGGTGGGGGTGAATTGACTATTTTTAGTTTTATTCTTTATTAGGTGACTGGTTTTGCAATTAGTCGACTAGTTATAGTAAAGATATAATAATGCAATAGAATGTAAAGATAGTTATAAAAGTGTAGGAATTAAAGACACCGGAATTTTATACTGGTTCAGATCCAATGTGAATCCTAGTCCAGTCCGCTTGGGAGGCAAGGGTGTTCTCTTTTAGTGCATGATGTTCTCGAGAATACAATGGTGGTGTAGTTTACACTAATGGATAACTTTTATTGACACTCGATTCTCCTTGATACAATCCCTCACCAGTTCTCTCTTTCTTCTTTAACCGTTACACAACATATCTTTAAGGAGCTACAATGTTTGTATGTAGTAGAACAAATAAAGTGTAATTGGTTCGATCAAAGTATACTATTCTAATGTACAAGAATGAGTTTGTATACTGGAGAAAGCTTGATTGCTGAAGAGATGTTTCCAACCCAAGAGATTTGATCCTTCGAAAGAAATTGATTCTTTCCAAGAATAAAGATATTCTGCAATGGCTAGGGCTACTAAAGACTTCCTTTGATGGCGCCGAATTCCTCCAAGGATCTTGGTATTTCCAGTTTTAGCCACATGAGTAATTAGCTTCCAGATTCTTGGTATCTTTGATTGCTTGATCCCATCAATATTTCCGCAATATATTTCGTCGCTCTTTCATCAATCTTCATTTATTTCCTCAGTATTAGATACAATCCCGATCGTATTAGATTCACTTTGTTCCGTTAATTCTTCTGCAATTTCCTCAATCTTGGATGCGTCAGTGATCTTGTCCTTTCAATCTCGAGAAGTACCTACATACAACAAATATATTATTTGCATCATTAAAATAAGTTTCTAACAATCTCCCCCTTTTTGATGATGCCAAAATAATATATGTATAACCATCAGTTGACTTCCCTGTATTTTACTCCTCCTTAGTAGAAGGTCATGATAGTCAACTGCTTCTGCTCCCCCTCAATAGGTGCTGTAATCGACTCAAAAAGTGCTATAGTCGACTTGATTTGCATGCTTACCTTGCTAACCTGATTGAGTCGACTTGTCCCGTATTGCTTTACATGTGTAATTACATACATATTCCCCCCCCCCCCCCCCCACCTTTTTGACATCAGCAAAGAGGGAATGCAAACAAAAATATGATTGATAAAGGCAAGGAGTTTGCAGTTATATAGTTAAGCAAAGAGAAAAAAAACATCCATCAACTGGATACCCAGTCCAAACAAATAAAACAAACAAAACAACCAAAAAATTATCTTAAACATCCACATTAACGGCACAGAAAGTATGTGAGACTGTTGCAAATCGCCTTCTTCATCTGATCAAAGTTGGTTGTTGCTGAGATGCTCGTTCCATCAAACCTATTATGAATCTCCTTGAATGCCTTGAAAATATTTTCCCTTACCCTGGGAACTGCAACTCAAATTTTAGATACATTAGATCCTGTCTCCTTGGATATGGCATGAATTTCAGCAACGGTAGACTGAATGGCAGAGAGGAGATCCTTAATTTCAGCTAGTTGAGAGGTAATACATTGGAGCTTTTTAACCAAATTAGGATCACTCTGGCTAGGAAGAGAGGCAGAGGGTTTGGATTTTGATTCGGTCAGAGCAGGCTTGACTTCACTCTCTTGTTTCTTGACCCATGACCCTTGAATAAACACATACCTCATACTCACAAAAGCCCTGGAATTGTAAGACTTGGAAACCATGATGGAGGGGTATTCAAAGAGAGAAATATTGTAGGCTACAAAAATGTGGGTAATGTCTAGGCCATAAGGCAGACTAGTGGGGTCTTCCGCACTCTCAATCATGAAGTTGATAACCTAGGAGGACAACTTGATCTTGAGTTTAGTCACAAGATAGTAAACAAAGAGGGTGTCCCTGAGAGAAAGTGGAGAAAGAACCGGTGCGAGGAAGCAGAGATCTGGCAACAATATGGGCAAGAACACGGGTTCCGAAACTCACATCACTAGGACCTAGCTGGTTGGGAAGGGAATCTCAGGGAAACTCAGCAATACACTTTTTCGCTTGATCAAAAGAAATTTCAAAATCATCAGGCCGGAAATTTTTGAAAAGCATAGGAAAGCCAGAATACTTACACTAAAAAATTGAATCAAACAAAGCACAATGAAGGACAATACGTTTGGCTAGCACTAAGGATTCCAACCTATCAGGCTTACTGGACTGAAGATTTGCGTAGAACATTCTAACTAGGGGTTCATAAACTTTGGGCATAGGAACAGAGAAAAACATAGACTAACCTTGATAGACAAAAAGATCTTTTAACTTGGAATTTAGGGTTTCCATGTCATCAAGATTAGCAATCCTCCCTTGAGCAATAGGTTTGTCTTTCAAGGTGACAAAGAAGTCTCTGTTTTGGGAATCCCAGAAGTTTAGGTCATATTCTAGAGCACTGGAAAGATCGCTTTTTTATTTCTTTGGAGTGAGCGAAATAGGGGCTTCTTCCATTGGTCGTTTTCCTAAATCTTTTTCTCCTAGAGATTGAGAGTGTTAAGAGAGGTCAGCATGAGAAGAGGCAAAACCTTCAGATTGTTCGGATCCTAGGTCTACTTGCTCAAGAGGTTGAGAGGGGGTTTTAGTTCTGGAACGGGTGCTTTTTCTGGTAGGGAAAGAGGGAGTCTTAGGGTGTTTGGCCATTGATGAGAGTTCTGAATGTGAGGGTTTCTGAGAGAGGTTTCTACACAGAGAAGATGATAGCGATTAAAAGGAGACTTAGGCATTAAAAAGGCATTTCCTGACGGTTGAGTACAGAAAAGGAAGTGTTGTCAGATGAGAAGACGCGATGATTGGGTTTCCTTCTTTGAACTCTACAACTGATGTGAAAACAGGGGCAAAAAGAGGGACATTGGAGGCGTAATATATGATTACAAAAAGAAATAAAACATTAGGAAGACATAAGTAAGACAATGACACATTGGTCCTAATTTTTATTGCTAATGCACACTATTCCAAGAAGTTTTCTCAATAAGCAAAACCTTTCTTCTAATAAGGGCTTAGTGAAAATATCAGCTAATTCATCATTAGTTCCTACAAATGCTATTTCTATATTTTCCTTAAGAACATTATCTCTAATGAAATGATGTTTAATATCTATATACTTTGCTTTATAATGATGCACAAGATTTTTTGAAAGACAAATAGCACTAGAATTATCACAGAAAATTGGTATAGGTTTAAAAGAAAGTTCATAGCCACCGAGTTGATGCGACATCCAAAGTAATTGTGCACAACATTGTCCAATAGCTGTATATCAGCTTCAGTTGTGGATAATGCAATTGATCCTTGTTTCTTACTATTCCAAGACACTAAAGCTTTGCCAAGTAGTTGACATGTTCCATTGGTACTTTTTCTATCTTCCTTGTCACCTGCAAGATCAACATCTGAAAATCCTTCTAAATTGAAGGTGTTAGATTACGGATACCATAATCCATAAGTAGTTCCAATGATATATCAAATGATTCTTTTGACTGCTGTCATATGAGACTCATTTGGAGCTGACTAGAACATGGCACATTTACACACACTACACATGATATCTGGTCAACTAGCAGTTAAATAAAGAAGAGAACCAATCATTCCTCGATACTTAGTTTCATCAACGGATGTTCCTTGTTCTTCTGTATCAAGATTCGTTGAGGGACTCATATGAGTACTAGTGGCTTTTGCATTTTTCATACCAAACTTTTGAATCAGTTCTTTGGTGTACTTGGTTTGGCATATGAAGGTCCCTCATTCAGATTATTGAATTTGTATTCCAAGGAAGAATGTTAGTTCTCCTATCATACTCAATTCTAATTCACTTTGCATAAGATCAGAAAAATTCCTCGCACATAAGAGGGTTAGTACTACCAAAATAATATCATCAACATAAACTTGAATAATGAGATTACCTTCATATGATCTTTTAATGAACAAAGTAATATCTACTTTACCTCTTGTGAATCCATTATCAATGAGAAATGAGCTGAGTCATTTATACCATGCTCTTGGAGCTTGTTTTAGCCCGTATAAAGCTTTGGTTAGTTTGAACACATGATAGGAAAATTTTGAGTCCTCAAATCAAAAGGGTTGCTTCACATAGACTTCTTCTTCGATGAACCCGTTCAAAAACGCGCTTTTAACATCCATCTGTAATAGTCTGAATCTTTTGAAGAAAGCATATTCTAGAAGAAATATTAGAGATTCCAATCAAGCTACAGGGGCAAAAGTCTCATTGTAGTCGACTCCTTCTTACTTGAGTACCCTTGAGCGACTAGTCTAGATTTTTTTCTTATAACTTTTCATCTTCATTCAACTTGTTTCTGAAAACCCATTTTGTTCCTATAACTTGAGCATTTGCTGGTATGGATGTCAGTTTCCATACTTGATTTTTATCAAAGTGATCAAATTCTTCCTGCATTGCTTGCACCCAACTTGAGTCTTTTAGGGCTTCTTAAATTTTCTTTGGCTCAATTTGAGATATCAAAGCTATGTTGGCTTTATTTTTGAGAGCTCCTCTTGTTTTCACTCCTTCGTTTGGATCTCCAATGATGAATTTTTAAGGATACTCAGGTTCACTCCTCCATTCATTTAGACGAGCAACAAGAGTGACTGTCTCTTTGGATTCTTCATGTTGACTATTGTTGATGATAATAGTCGACTCTTCCGTGTTGACAGGTTTACTAGTTGACTCTTGAGGTTTGCTTGCCTCTTGAGATTTCTTCATTTGTTGATCATCACCTGCAATAAATTCTTTCTCGGCCCGAGTGTTATTCTCAGAAAAACAACATGTACTGATTCTTCTACACATAAGGCGCATTTATTATAAAATTTAAAGGATCTGCTGTTTATAGAGTAACCAAGAAAAATACCTTCATCACTTCTTGGATCAAATTTTCCAAGATTTTCCTTACCATTGTTGTGAATGAAACACTTGCTTTCAAAACGATGAAAATAACTTACATTTGGATGTTTACCTTTCCATAACTCATATGGAGTTTTCTTCAGGATAGGTCTAATGAGGCATCTATTTAAAATATGACAAGAAGTACTTATGCCTTCTGTCCAGAAGTGATTTGGCAATGAATGTTCTAGTAACATGGTTCTAGCCATATCCTGTAGAGTTCTATTTTTTCTTTCAACTACTCCATTTTGTTGAGGTGATCTTGGCGCAGAAAAGTTGTGAGTATATCATTGGTCATTGCAGAAGTCTTCAAAAGCTTGACTTTCAAATTCTCCTCCACAATCACTTTGAACGGTAGTAATGAGAAAACCTTTTTCTCTCTCTCAACTTTTTTACAGAAAATCTCAAAAGTTTTCAAGGATTTATATTTGTGAGATAGAAAGATCACCCAAGTGAAATGTGAGTAATCATCAACAATAACAAACGCATATCTTTTACCTCCAATGATAGCAGTTCTAGTAGGTCCAAATAAATCCATCTGTAGTAATTGTAAAGGCTTTGAAGTAGAAACAATGTCTTTGTTTGAAAGAATTTCTAGTTTGCTTACCAAGTTGACATGCATCACACACATGATTTCTAGAAAAATTTAGTTTGGGTAAGCCAATAACTAGTTCTCGTTTGGAAAGTTTTTCTATATTATGCATGCTTGCGTGACTAAGTTTCTTATGCCAAAGCCAAGGATCATCAGAGATAGAGGTTAAGCAGATGTGACCATCTATACTTTCAAAACCATCAAGAATATAAACATTTCCATACCTTTTACCTGGAAGAATTGTTTTACCTGATTCGTCCTCGATGGCACAACCTGTTTTCATAAATTTTACCTCGTATCCTGAGTCGCATAGTTTACTTATACTGAGGAGATTGTAGTTAAGTCAACCCACAAGATAAACTTCAATGATGTCGCAATTGTTGTTGAAAGGAACAGTTCCAGTACCAACTATTTTTCCTTTTGAATCATCGCCAAATTTCACATTTCCTCCATCAATTTTTTTAATTTCTTTAAATAGATTTTTGTCTCCTGTCATGTGGCTGGAACACGCACTATCCAAATACCATTTTCCTTTGTGACTCCTTCTGTGGTGTTCCTTCAAAACATGATGTTTATCTTTTATTAGGTACCCAAGTTTGCTTGGGTCCTTTTGGGTTAGCATTGTTAGGTTGAGGATTATTCTTAGGTCTCCAAACCCATCCTGACAAATTGGATTTACGAAAATGACAAAAGGAGTACTTATATCCACTCTTATTACAATAGTGACATTTTGGACTTGATCCAGTTATGGAGTTCCCACTTGAGTCGGAACTAGTTGACTCTGTTCCGGTTAGTCCTTCTTTAGTCGACTTATAAGACGTCTGACTAAACCTAGTGGAACTGTGACTGGTGGATTTGCGCATGCGGTTAAGCTGCACAAGTAATCCATCATACTCATCCTAAAGTACATCTTGTTCAATTTCGCATACTTCAATTTTGAGTTTCCAATCTCTTATTTCTCTACTGAGTTTTTTTTTATCTCATCAAAGAGTTTTTGTGACTCTTTTAGAGTAAGATCAAGAATATCCTGCAATTCATTACATCTATCACAGTTACAGGGTCTTACCTAGCTTGTTTCACCTCGAGCCATGAAATAGTTTTCATTTTCATCTTTTTCATCATCGTTTGAATCGTCCTCATCTGTCCAACATCAAGAGATTTCATATAATTTTCTAGGATCGTAATAAAACATATGTTGGCTATTTCCTTATGTTCTGAACTGTCTTCATCACTCCAGCTTCCGAATGATTTGTTCTTATTGAATCTTCTGGAGACTTTTCTTTGAAGATCAACACATTAAGCTTGAACATGTCCAAATCTTCCGTATTCGTAGCATTTTCTATCATTTTTGTCTTGTTCACTATATCTTCTGGTTCGTCTGGATGAGAACCTGCCTTTCTTGGTTTTTTTGTATCTTCTCATTAGTCCGTCCATGTTTCTCGATACTAGAGAAATTTATTCTTTAAGAGCTTTAGGATCATCATCAATATCGCTTTTTGCTCTATCAGTTGTAGCTTTGAAGGCCACATCCTTCTTCTTTTCTTCTTGAGTAGTTTTCTTGAGATGGGTCTTTTCAAATGCTATGAATTCTCCCTGAAGTTCATCATATGACATTTTGTTCAGATATTGAGATTCAAGAGTGACTACTTTCATCTTCCAAGTGGTAGGTAGGCTTCTCCAAATTTTCCTAACTTGATCACCACTGGAGTATGGCTTTCCAAATGCTTTTATATCACTTATAATTTTACTGAATCTGGCAAACATTTCTTCGATGGATTCTCCCTCTTTCATCTGAAAGAGTTCGTAGTCGTGCACCAACATGTTGATGTGAGTTTCTTTCACCTTGCTCATTCCTTCATAAGTAACTTCGAGTTTATCCCACATCTCCTTGATCGTGTCACAACTGGAGATCTTCTCATATTCTTCACCAATAATAGCATTGTAAAGCAAATTTCTTGCTTTTGCATTAACTTGCACAACTGCCATTTGTTCTTCAGTGTATGCATCAATATCTTCAAGATCAACGGAGGGTTGAGTAGTAGCAGCAACTGGTAGTGGGTAGTTTCCCTTTTTGATGACTCTCCATACCTTGACATCATAGGATTTTGCGTAAATGTCCATACGCACTTTCCAGTGAGAGAAATGTTGACCGTTGAAGTATGGTGGCCTCACTTATGAGGTTCCTTCCTGAAAAAGTGATCCAACAATGATTTGATTGGCCATGATATTTTCTCACAAGCTGTTAAGAAAAAAAGAAAATATGAGCGAGGCTCTGATACCAATTGAAAGTACAAGGGGGGGGGGGTGAATTGACTATTTTTAATTTTATTCTTTATTTGTTGACTGGTTTTGCAATTAGTCAACTTGTTATAGTAAAGATATAATAACGCAAAAAAATGTAAAGACAATAATAAAAGTGAAGGAATTAAAGACACCAAAATTTTATACTGGTTCAGATTTAATGTGAATCTGTCATGACCCAAAATCAAAAAAGGTCGTGATGGCGCCTATCGTGAAACTAGGCTAGCCAAACTACCGAGAGTAATAGATAAACCCTTCTGTTTATAATCATAAGTCAAAATATCTCATTTAAGATTCCCATTTAAAAACATATTTAACAACAATACTAACAGAAAGAATCAAGTCTAACCACGGCCCCAACACGCGGAATCAACTGTCATGAGCAATCTAAAGTAGCAAGTACATTGTATGATAATATGACTTTACTAATACAAGTCCAAAAAGTACGAAAAGTCTATGAACTAGTAAAGGAAAGAAGGCAAGCTGTAGACGCTGAGCATCTACCTCTATCCTTGATCAAACTCCAAGTCAAGTGAGAAGTCAACTAGCGCGCTGGCCCGGTACCTGGATCTGCACACAAAGGTGCAGTGAGTAACATGTACACCAACTCAGTAAGTAAAAACCATAACTAAAGACCTGAGTGCAGTGACGAGAATTTAAAACTCCTAATTTCAGAAAATAAGTGCCAGTAAAGGTAAATAAATCAAGTCAAGTCTACATTTTCCAAATATTTCACAAACTCCAGTTTTTCGTTTAAACTTGCATAAAACAGTAATTCAACATTTATCAAAGAGACTTACTGTAAAGAAGAGAGAGAAAATAATGATTTCACAATATAACAGCCTCGCAGCCACAGTGTCACTCATAAACAAGGTCTCTCAGTTACTCGTGACTCCACTATCATAAGTCAATACTCACACTCAGCACTCTCACTCAACAGGTACCATGTATACAAATAACCGCTGCGGCGTGCAGCCCGATCCACATACCATATGCTGCGGCGTGCAACCCGATCCAAATAATAATCGACTGCGCTCACTTATGGTGTACAGACTCCGGAGGGGCTCCTACAGCCGAAGAGCTATATTTCTGCGGTGTGCAGCCCAATCCAATATATATTTTGCTGCGGCGTGCAGCCCGATCCATATAATATCTGCTGCGGCGCGTAGCGCAATCCATAACTATTCTCACAAAACCGGCTCTCGTTCTCACTTAGTCATCCTTACAAGCCACTCGGGCAACTCATCTCAGCTCACGGGACTCATCCCAAAGTACCTCACAGTATTCTAAAACAGTGTGATAGCAGTGATAACAACAACATGTATAAAGCATGACTGAGTTCATAAATTTTCTATCAAAATTAGTGTGAGAATAGTGGAAAAATACCCCTGAGGGTCTAAGCAGGTCGTCACAAGGACCCAAACATGGCATACAACCCATAATAAAGTATGAATCTCTAAAATACAGGATATCATATGGTTTCAAATCAAAAACGCGGCTTAAATAGTTGTTACGGGACGGACGAAGTCACAATACCTATTGGTGCACGCCAACACGCTCGTCACTTAGCATGTGCGTCACCTCATTTATCAAAACAATGCGAAATACCGGGGTTTCATATCCTCAGGTGTAGAGTTACAATCGTTACTTACCTCAAACCGGCCCAGATACTATTTCGCGATGCTCTTTCACCTCGAATCGGCTGCCAAATGCTCAGAATCTATTCAAAACTAGATTAACAACATCAAAATACGCTAAGGAGATGAAACCCATTCGAAAATTATCAAAATTAGGCACAAATCCCGAAATTTGCCAAACCCGACCCCCGACCCATGTCTCGGAATTTGATAAAAATCACAAAACTGGAATCCTCTTCTCCCACGAGTCTATACATACCAAGAACATAAAAATCGAACCATAATTTCCCCTTCAATACCTCAATTAAAGTCTACAATTTCCCATGCCCTAACTTCCCCAATTTTGGGTTTAAATCCAACTACTTTCAGGTTTAATTACTTAGAAATCAACATAGAATCGAGTTATGAAGGAAAAATCTTACCTCCAAGTGTTTCCCCTTTGATTCCCTCCTTAATCTCTCTCAAAAGCTTCAAATCCGTCCAAAAATGGTGAAAAGATGGCTAAAGGCCGCGGATATGGCCTTTTAAATACACTGCCCAGGCGCTCCTATTTTCCTCAGTGCATTCGCGTGAAAATCTAAGGGTTCACGAAGCATTGTCCCACTCTCCCTTACGCGATTGCAGCCCTCGTCCACGCGTTCGCACAGAACTAACACACATCCCCCACATGCGCCCTACTCCCTATGCGATCGCACAGTCCTCATACGCGATCACATAGCACACGCTCCCATAGACCCACGCGATCGCAGCCTCCGCAAATGCGGTCGCATAGAACAAATAACATGCTTCCTCAGACAAGCCTATGCAATCACATCCTTACCCTTGCGACTGCACAGAAGAAAACCAGAACTGAACACCAGCAAAAATATGCAAATTTCCAACATCCAAACTTGATCCGTCAACCTCCCGAAACACACCCGAGGCCCTCGGGACCTCAACCAAACATGAAAACACATACCATAACACCATTCAAACTTAGTCTAGCCTTCGAAACACCATAAACAACGCAAAAACACTAACAACAATGCAAAAACACCAAATTCACCTCGGATTGTAGCCATAAAATCTACATTCCGAGGTTGTTTACCAATAAGTCAACTCCCAGTTGACTTTTTCAACTATTAAGACAATTTAAGAGACTAAGTGTCTCAATTCTCACCATGAGCACTCCGAACCCGAACAAACCGGCCCAACACATCATAATTAGGTTAATCAGCACATGAAAAAGATGAAACATGAGAAACGGGGCTAATCTTATGGAACGACCGGTCGGGTCGTAAAATTCTCCCTCTCTTAAACAAACGTTCGTCCTCGAACGGGTCTAGAAACATTCTTGGAGTCTCAAACAAGTGAGGATATCTGCTCCACATCTCCCGCTCGGTATCCCAAGTGGCATCCTCCCATAGCCCCACGCAATCGCAGTCTCCCCAAATGCGGTCGTATAGCACAACATGCTGCCTTAGACAAGCCTATGCGATCGCATCCTTACCATTGCAATTGCACAGAAGAAAACCAGAAATGAACACCAGCAAAAATCTGCAAATTTCCAACATCCAAACTTGATCCGTTAACCTCCGGAAACACACCCGAGGCACTTGGGAGCTCAACCAAACATGCAAACACATACCATAACACCATTCAAACTTAGTCGAGCCTTCGAAACACCATAAACAACGCATAAACACCAAAAATAATGCAAAAACACCAAATTCACCTCAGATTCAAGCCTATGAACTTTGAAACTTCTAAATTTTGCCAAAGATGCCGAAACCATCCAAAACATGTCCGATTAACCTGAAAGTTTGCACACACATCCAAAATGACACTACGAACCTGCTCCCACTTATAGAATTCTATTCCGGCCCCGATAGCCTATTTTCCACTGCCGACCAAAAATCGCCAAAAACTCAATTTCGCCAATTCAAGCGTAATTCTACTCCGGACATCAAAACCACATTCCGAACACAATACTAAGTCCCAAATCACCTAACGAATCTATCTGAGCCATAAAATATACATTCTGAGATCGTTTAAAATTAAGTCAACTCCCAGTTGACATTTTCAACTATTAAGTCAATTTAAGAGACTACGTGTTTCAGTTGTCACCACGACCACTCCGAACTCGATCCAACCAACCCAACATATCATAATTAGGTTAATTAGCACATGACAAAGCTGAAACATGGGAAACGGGGCTAATCTCATGGAGCGACCGGCCGAGTCGTTACATTCTCCCTCTTTAATACAAATATTCATCCTCGAACGGGTCTAGAGACATACCTGGAATCTCAAACAAGTGAGTGTATTTGCTCCGCATCTTCCACTCGGTCTCCCAAGTGGCCTCCTCCACTGGCTGCCCTCTCAACTGCACCTTCATTGAAGCAATATCCTTAGACCTCAACCTTCTGACCTGACGACCCAAAAGGGCCACTGGCTCTACCTCATAAGACATATCACCCCCAAGCTGAACCGTACTGAAGTCTAAATCATGAGACAGGTCTCCAACATACTTCTGGAGCATTGAAACATGGAACATCGGATGAACACTTGATAAGCTGGGTGGCAAAGCAAGTCTATAAGCCACCTCTCCAACCCTCTGAAGCACCTCAAAAGGCCCAATGAACCGGGGACTCAACTTGCCCCTCTTCCCGAACTCATAAAACCCTTCATGGGTGACACCTTCAGTAGTACCTCTCCCCCTCCATGAAAGACACATCCCGAACCTTCCGGTCAACATAACTCTTCTGCCGAGATTGTGCCGTGCGAAACCGTTCCTGAATCAACTTCACCTTATCCAACGCATCCTGCACCAAGTTTGTGCCCAATAGCCTAGCTTCACCTGGCTCAAACCACCCAATCAAAGACCAATACCTCCTACCGTATAAAGCGTCATAAGGAGACATCTGGATGCTCGACTTATAACTAATATTATATGCAAACTTTAGGAGTGGCAGAAACCGGTCCCATGAACCCTCAAAATCAATGACACAGGCACACAACATGTCCTCCAGAATTTTAACAGTACACTCTAACTGCCCATCAGTCTGAGGATGAAATGATATGCTTAGCACAACCTGAGTACCCAACTCTCTCTGCACGACCCTCTAAAACTGAGATGTGAACTGAGTACCTCTGCCTGAAATGATAAAAACTGGATCACCATGCAATCTGAAAATCTCCCTGATATAAATCTCAGCTAACCGCTCCGAAGAATAAGTAGTACCAACAGGAATGAAGTGTGCAGACTTGGTCAGCCGATCCACAATAACCTATATAGCATCAAACCTCCCCGAAGTGCGTGGAAGCCCAACTACAAAGTCTATGGTAATCCACTCCCACTTCCACTCCGAAATATCCAACCTCTGATGCAATCCGCCTGGCCTCTAGTGCTCATACTTAACCTGTTGACAGTTGATACACCGAGCCACAAACTCAACAACATCCTTCTTCATCCCCTTTCACCAATAATGCTGTCTCAGATCCTGGTACATCTTTGCGGCACCTAGATGGATGGAATACCACGAGCTATGGGATGGTAGACTCAACTCTCGAAGCCCATCCACATTGGGCACACAAATACGACTCTGCATCCTCATAACTCCATCATCACCAATAACTACATCCCTAGCATCAGCTCGACGGACCCTGTCCTGAAGGACGAGTAAATATGGGTCATCATACTGGCGGGTTCTAATCTGATCATAAAGAGACGATCTGGAGGCTACACAAGCTAATACTTGGGAGGGGGGGATCTGATAGATCCGATCTCACCAACTAACTCGCTAAAGCCTGATCATCAAGTGCTAACGGTCGCTCTGCTGTTGGAAGGTAAGTTAGACTCCCCAAACTCTCTGCTCTGCGACTCAGGGCATCGGCCACTACCTTGGCCTTCCCCGGATTGTATAGAATAGTGATGTCATAATCCTTGAGAAGCTCCAACCATCTCCTCTGATGCAAATTCAGATCCTTCTGCTTAAGCAGATGCTGCAAACTATGGTGATTAGTGAAAATCTTACAATGTACTCCATACAAATAATGACACCAAATCTTCAAGGCGTGGAAAATGCTGCTAGCTCAAGATCATGCACTGGATAATTCTTCTCGTGCACCTTCAACTGTCTGGACACGTAGGCAATAACCCTACCATCCTACATTAATACCGTCCCAAGGCCAACTCTCGAGGTATCACTGTAAACTATATAAGAACCTGAACCCGTAGGCAAAACCAACACTAGAGCTGTAGTCAAAGCTGAGTTGAGCTTATGAAAGCTCTCCTCACACTCCGCATTCCACCTGAATGGAGCACCATTCTGAGTCATTATGGTTATAGGTACTGCAATAGATGAAAATCCCTCTACAAAACAGTGATAAAACCCAGCCAAACCAAGGAAACTGCGGATCTCGGTAGCTGATGATGGTCTAGGCCAACTTTGAACCGCCTCCACCTTCTTCGGATCTACCTTGATCCCATCACAAGACACCACGTGGCCTAAGAATGCCACTGAATCAAGCCATAATTCACACTTCGAAAATTTTGCATACAACCTCTTGTCCTTCAGAGTCTGAAGCACAACTCACAAATGCTGCTCATGATCTTCCCAAGATCGGGAATACACCAAGTTATCGTCAATAAACACGATGACGAAGGAATCAAGATAAGGGTGCATCAAGTGCGTAAAGGCTGCTGGGGACTTGGTTAGCCCAAATAACATGACTAGAAACTTATAGTGACCATATCTGGTCCTAAAGGCAGTCTTCGGGAAGTCGGGCTCCCGAATCATCAACTGATGATAGCCAGAATGCAAGTCAATCATGGAAAATACCCTGGCACCCTGTAACTGATCAAACAAGTCATCTATGCGAGGCAAGGGATACATGTTCTTCTCCGTAACCTTGTTCAACTGCTGATAATCGATACACATACGCATAGAACCATCCTTTTTCTTCACAAACAACACCGGTGCACCCCAAGGTGACAAACTAGGCCGAATGAACTCATTGTCTAGGAGTTCCTGAAGCTGCTCCTTTAATTCTTTCCATCTGCTGGCGCCATACGATAAGGTGGAATAGAAATAGGCTTAGTGCTTGGAACCAGGGCAATACCAAAATCAACTCTGCTGGTGGCATGCCTGGTAGATCTGCAGGAAACACGTCCGAAAAATCACGGACCACAGGAACAAAATCAATAGTGGGAGTCTCACCACTGATATCCCTCACAAAATCCAAATACGATAAACAACCCTTTTCAACCATAAGTTGAGCCTTCAGGTAAGAAATCACCCTGCTAGGCACTTACTCGGTAGAACCTATCCACTCAACCCTTGGAACTTATGGCATAGCCAAGGTCACGGTCATAGCGTGACAATCAAGAATTGCATGACACGAAGATAGCTGATCCATGGCAATATCACATCAAAATCAACCATGCTAACTAACAATAAGTCCACTCAAGTCTCCAAACCCCCAATAGATACCACACACGATCGATACACACGGTCCACAATAGTAGTATCGCCCACCGGAGTCGCCACATGAACAGATGTAACTAAAAATTCACGGGGCATATCTATAAAATATGCAAAATTTGACGAAATAAGAATATGTGGAACTAGGGTCAAATAAAGCCAAAGCATCTCGGTGACAGACTGAGATAATACCTATGATCACTGCATCGGAGGCCACAACATCAGGCCTGGATGGAAATGCATAGATACGATCCCGACCTCCACCTGCTCGACCTCCCCCTCAAGGGCGACCTCTAGATAACTGACTCCAACCCCTAGCTACCCGGGTGGGCGGTGGAGTAACTGGATCTGAAGTCGAACGCTGGCTCATAGAATGAGATGGACCTCCAAGAAGATGAGGACGCTGCCTCCTTATATGCCCGAACTCTTCGCATGCAGAACAACTCCTTAGTGCGGGGGACGGGGACTGAAGGGAACCCTGACACCAGGATATCCACTAGAAGAACCATGCACGAAGGAACCCTGAATAGATGGTTCTCAAGATAAACTCTAAGCTGGGAGATAACTGAATGAAGAACAGCCTGGATGAGAACTACGGGGACCTTGCCCCGAGGATGCACTACTATAAGCTGGGTGAACTGGATGAGGAGGCCTAAATGAGCGACCTCTACCATGCTGAAACTTCCCTCTGGAAGGAGCACCACTGAAACTACCATATCCAGGAAGTCTCTTGGCCTCCCTCTCCTCTCGCTACTGACAGCGAACTTACTCAATATCTCGAGCAATATCAACAACCTTCTCGAAGGTAGCACCTAACACCCTCTCCTTAGTTATCAAAATAAAAAGATGAAAAGTGAGTCCATCCATGAACCTTCTGATCCTCTCCCTACTAGTAGGGACCAACTCGGTAGCATGATGAGCTAACTCTGAAAATCGCATCTCATACTGCGTCACTGACAACTTTCCCTGACTCAGCTGCTCAAACTGCCTATGTTGCTCCTCTCTGTGAGAGTGGTGAACATACTTCTCCAACAAGATATAGGAGAACTACTGCCAAGTAAGGGGTGCTGCACCAACAGGTCTATGCCGCTCATAAGACTTCCCACCAAGTAAAAGAAGCCCCAGAAAACTGAAAAGTAGCAAACGAGATCCTGCTGGTCTCCAGTATCCCATCAGTACGGAGCATCCTCTAAAATTTGTCCAGAAAACCCTGGGCATCCTCACCCTCAGCACCATTGAATGTCGGAGGCTAAAGTCTATTAAAATTCCCCAACTTGCGTTGCTCGTCATCTGGCATAGCTGGAACCACAAAATCCTGAGCTGGAGCAACCGGCTAGGCTGGAACTGCCTGCGGTGTCTGAAGGCCCTGATTAACCTACTTAGGTGTCCGGGCAACTGGAATCTGAGTGCCTCCCCCGGCCTGAGAAGTAGCAGCAGTAGTATATACGACAACTGCCTGAGCAAGGCTGGTGCATACAGTCAAAATCTGAGCCAGGGTCTCCTGAAGACCGGGAATAACAATAGGCACTACGGGTGCCTGAGCCTGTCCCACTGGAATATCTGCGGCAGGAACCTGATCCTGAATGGTAGGCAGATCCACGGGTACTGCCCCGGCTGCTGCACAAGTTGGCCCTATACCTCTACCATAACCTCGATCGCGGCCTCGACCTCTCGCTGGTCTAGCTGGTGTCTGGTCACCCTGATTGGTAGCGCGTGTCCTCACCATCTGTGACAAAATGAAACATCAGAAGTTTAGATTTCGAGAATCAACAAAATGGCACGACATAATTTAATAATGTGAGACTTTTCCTAAGGGTTCCGTAGCCTCTCGAAGATAAGTAACGTCTCCGTACCGATCCGCAAGACTCTACTAAACCTATTCATGACCATTGAGTCCTATGTAACCTAGGCTTTGATACCAACATGTCATGACCCCAAATCAAAACAGGTCGTGATGGCACCTATTGTGAAATTTGCTAGCCAAACTACCGAGAATAACAGATAAAGACTCCCGTTTAAATCATCAGTTAAAATATCTCATTTAAGATTCCCGTTTTAAAACATATTTAACAACAATAAAAAAGAATGAAACAAGTCTAATCACGACCCCAACACCCGGAATCAAGTGTCATGAGCAATCTAAAGTAGCAAGTACACTGTATGATAATATGACTTTACTAATACAAGTCCAAAAAGTACGAAAAGTCTATGAACTAGGAAAGGAAAGAAGGCAAGCTGTGGACGCTGAGCAGCTACCTCTATCCTTGATCAAACTCCAAGTCCATTGAGAAGTCAACTAGCACGCTGGCCCGGTACCTAGATCTACACAGAAATGTGCAGGGAGTAACGTGAGTACGCCAACTCAGTAAGTAACAACCGTAACTAAAGACTTCAGTGCAGTGACGAGCATTTAAAACTCTTGATTTCATAAAATAAGTGCCAGTAAAGGTAAATAAATCAAGTCAAGTCTACATTTGCCAAATATTTCACAAACTCCCGTTTTCCATTTAAACTTGCATAAAAAAGTAATTCAAAATTTATCAAAGAGACTTAGTGTAAAGAAGAGTGAGAAAATAATGATTTCAAAATATTACAACCTCTCAGGAATAGTGTCACTTTTAAACAAGGTCTCTCAGTCATTTGTGACTCCACTATCATAAGTCAATACGCACACTCAACAATCTCACTCAACAGGTACCATGTATACACATAATCATTACAGCGTGCAGCCCGATTCACATAACATATGCTGCGACATGCAGCCCGATCCAAATAATAGTCGACTGTGCTCACTGGGGTGTACAGACTCCGGAGGGGCTCCTACAGCCCAAGCACTATATTGCAATGGCATGCAGCCCGATCCAATATATATATTGCTGCATCGCGAAGCCTGATCCATATAATATCTGCTGCGGAGCTCAGCTCGATCCATAACTATCCATACAAACTCGACTCTCGGCCTCACTTAGTCATCCTCACAAACCACTCGGGCCACTCATCTTAACTCAAGGGACTCAACCCAAAGTAGCTCACAGTATTCTAAAACAGTGTGATAGCAGTGATAACAAGAACATGTATAAAGTACGACTGAGTTCATAAATTTCCTATTAAAATTAGTGTGAGAATAGTGGAAAAATACCCTTGAGGGTCTAAATAGGACGACACAAGGCCCCAAGTATGGCACACAGCCCATAATAAAGTATAAATCTCTAAAATACAGGATATCATATGGTTTCAAATCAAACGGCTTAAATAGTCGTTACAGGACGGACCAAGTCACAATCCCTATCGGTGTACACCCACACGCTCATACCTAGCATGTGCGTGACCACATTTATCAAAACAATGCAAACTACCGGGGTTTCATACCTTCAGGTCTAGAGTTACAATCGTTACTTACCTCAAACCGGGCGGAATACCACTATGCGATGCTCTTGCCCCTCGAATCGGCTCCAAAATGATCCGAATATATTCAAAACCAAATTAACAATAACAAAATATGCTAGGGAGATGAAACCCATTCAAAAATTATCAAAATTAGGCACAAATCCTGAAATTGGCAAAACCCGACCCCCGGGCCCACGTCTCGAATTTTGATAAAAATCACAAAACTGGAATCCTAATTCTCCCACGAATCTATACATATCAAGAACATCAAAATCGGACCACAATTGCCCTTCAATTCCTCAATTAAAGTCTCCAATTTCCCATGCCCTAACTTCCCCAATTTTTGGTTTAAATCCTACTAATTTCAGGTTTAATTGCTTAGAAATCAACATAGAATCGAGTTATGAAGTCAAAAATCTTACTTCCAAGTGTTTCCCCTTTGATTTTCTCTTTAATCTCTCTCAAAAGCTTCAAATCCGTTCAAAAATGGTGAAAAGATGGCTAAAGGTTGCGAATATAGCCTTTTAAATACACTACCCAGGCGCTTCTATTTTCCTCAGTGCGTTCGTGTGAAAAGCCATGCATTCACGAAGCACTGCCCCCTCTCCTTTATGCGATCGCAGCCTTGACCCACGCGTTCGCACAGAACTAACACACAGGCCCCACATGCGCCTCACTCCCTATGCGTTCGCACATTCCTCCCACGCGGTCGCTTAACACACGCTCCCATAGCCCCATGCGATCGCAGCCTCCCCAAACGTGGTCACATAGAACAAATACCATGCTGCCGCAGACAAACCTATATGATCGCATCCTTACCCTTGTGATCTCATAGAAGAAAACTAGAACTGAACACCAGTAAAAATCTAAAAATTTCCAACACCCAAACTTGATTCGGTAACCTCCTGAAACATACCCGAGGCCTTCGGGACCTAAACCAAACATGCCAACACATCCCATGGCACCATTCAAATTTAGTCGAGCCTTCGAAACACCAAAAACAACGTAAAAACAGCAAATTCACCTCGAATTCAAGCCTATGAACTTTGAAACTTATAAATTTCGCCAAAGATGCTGAAACCATCCAAAACACGTCTGATTAACTTTAAATTTTGCACACATATCCAAAATGACACTACGAACCTGATCCCACTTCCAAAATTCCATTCCGGCCCCGATAGCCTATTTTCCACTGCCGACCAGAAATCGCCAAAAACTCAATTTCGCCAATCAAGGGAATTCTACTCCGGACATCAAAACCACTTGAAAGGGTTTGTGGATACTTGCTAGGGGAGTAAGCAAACCAACTTATGACGATGCTTTAAGGTTGAGGATATTTCCCTTCTCTCTATGGGGGAAAGCCTTGGATTGGTTAGAAATATTGCCAAACCAGTCTATCCGTACATGAGATGAATTAGCGGAGAAATTCATTGCCAAGTTCTTTTCGCCTGGGCATATGTCTACTCTTAGAGACACATATATATCATTCAATCAAGAACCCAATGAGCCTTGGCGTGAGATATGGAAGAGAGAGTGCCCGAACAATGACATGACTGAGGCTATGATTCAACAAACTTTCTATAGGGGAATCAATACTATCAATCAATGCGTGGTAAACCAACTTGCCGTTGGGAATATCATGACAAAACCATATGATGAAGCTTGTGAGATCTTAGATGAAATGGCAGATAGTACTTTGGTGTGGAAAAGTAGAGAAAATGTCCTTCAAGGTGGCCCTAATGTGATTTACCTACATGAGGAATTGCATGATCATGGGCAAGCAATTTCTGGATTGAACACCACGATGAATCAATTAGCCAAAGCTCAAATTCAAGAAGTTTAAGGTTATAAGAAAGTAAATGCAATGGATGGTGTTAATATAATGGCGAACAAAAGAGGGAAAAAAGGCCAACAAGTGCAAAATTGCGTGGAACAATATGTGCAAGATGATAGTGGGTTTGACCAAGATGAATCATACAATGAACAAGAGGAGGAAGTGCAATATGTGAACAACAACCAAGGGCAAAGAAATAACTCTCAAGGCCCGAATCAACAACAATGGCGAACTCAAGGTAATCAAGGGAATTGGAACTCAAACCACCAAGGCAATTCGAGTGGTGGTAACAACTATCAAGGTAATTGGAACAATCAAAACAATCAAGGTAATTGAACAATCGAAACAATCAAAGCAATTGGAATGGCAACAATCAAGGATATTGGGGAGGCAACAACCAAGGAGGTTGGAATAATAACCAAGGGACTCAGGGGTCCGGCTTTCAAATGCCCCTGATGTATCAACAACCAAGCAACCCATCTCCTTATCCGTCTCATGGGTCTAGCTCCTCCAATAATGACACTGATGCTGAACTAGTCTGTCACAACACTTTAATCCGCAATTTGGAGGTTCAATTAGGGAAAATCTTGCAAGCTTTAAACGCTCGTCCTAAGGGGGCAACACGGTGGTGAACCCGAAGAGTGGAACAACATGGGACACGCCATGGCCATAACCACAAGAAGTGGAAAATGTGGGGATGCAGCCACCTCAAATCAAAGAAGAATTGTGAATGATGATCAGGTGATTCAAGAAGATGAGATTCCAAACAAGGTGGTTCAAGGTAATGAAGAAGTGAGAATTGATATTGATGAAAATGTTGAGGAGACTCAAGAAGAAATGAACCATCTAAGGAACACATTATTGACATACCGGAATCGGTAGTGCAAAGGCTAAGGCACCGCTGCCAAGGTCTCCTCCTTCATACGCTCAAAGGTTTGCCAAGCAAAATGGAGAGAACGAATTCAAGAAGTTTATTGACATGATGAAGAGCTTATCTATTAACGTGCCATTGGTTGAGGTCTTGGAACAAATTCCCGGCTATGAAAAGTTCATGAAAGATTTGGTGACACAGAAGAGGTCAATGAAAGTGAGACCACAAAGATCACAAATCAAGTGAGTGAAATTGTGCGCTCAATGGCTCCAAAATTAGAAGATCCCGACGCTTTCACAATCCCTTGCACCATTGGAAGCACAGACTTTTCCAAAGATATTTGTGATCTAGGGGAGAGTATTAACTTGATTCCCTACTCGGTGTTCAAAACTTTTGGAATTGGGAAATCAAGACCCACATCTATGAGGTTACAAATGGCGGACCGTACTAGAGGCCATTGGTTATTACTGATGATGTGTTGGTTGTGTTGATAAGTTCATCCTCCAAGTAGACTTTGTGATTCTTGATTGTGAAGTGGACTATGAGGTGCCTATTATTTTGGGTATACCTTTCCTTTCTACGGGGAAGGCTCTTGTTGATGTGGAAGCCGTTGGGTTCACCTTCCGGGTGGGTGATGAAAAGGTGGTTCTCTATGTGTTTAAATCTATGAGGCAACCAAATAGCAATGAAGTTTATTCATTTGTGTACTTAGTGACCATGGTGATTGTTGATGATGCTCGTGAAATGATGAATGTTGATGATACGTGTGAGGTCGTATTTCTTAATCATGATGATGATGAGAAGGATGGCTATGTGGAGTGTGTGAATGCAGTGCAAGGAATGGGGTTGTACACTTATGAACGCCGCAAATTGTCTTTTAATCTTAAAAACCGAAATACTCCTCCAATAAAGCCCTCAATCGAGGAGCCTCCCACTTTGGAGTTAAATCCACTTCCTCCCCATCTCAGGTATGAATTCTTCGGCCCGTGTTCTACTTTATCGGTTATGCTTTCCTCTTGTTTGACTACGTGTAGGTAGACTCTACTTTGGTGGTGCTACAAAAGAGGAATAAATCTATCAGATGGACATTGGCGGATATTAGGGGTATAAGCCCCGCCTTTTGCAAGCACAAGATTATTTTGGAGGAGCATTCCAAACCCTCCGTTGAACATCAAAGAAGATTAAATGAAGCAATGCAAGAGGTAGTGAAGAAAGAGATCATAAATTGGTTGGATGCCAGGGTTGTTTACCCCATTTCTGATAGCTCATCGTCCTCTCCAATGCAATGTGTCCCAAAGAAAGGGGCAAGACTGTGGTCACCAATGACAAGAACGAGTTAATTCCTACAAGAACAGTGACCAGGTGGGGAATGTGTATGGACTATCACATTCTCGACAAAGTCACGAGTAAAGATCATTTCCCACTTCCATTCCTTGATCAAATGCTTGATAGGTTGGTCGGCCGTGCTTTCTATTGTTTCCTTGACGGGTATTTCAGCTATAATCAAATTCTTATTGCTTTGGAGGACCAAGAGAAGACTACTTTCACATGTACCTATGGCACTTCCGCATTCTCGCGGATGTCATTTGGGTATGTAATGCACCTACGACTTTTAAACGATGTATGATGCATATCTTCACCTGACATGGTGGAGGATTTTATTGAGGTCTTCGTGGATGACTATTCCATGGTTGGGAATTCTTCTGATGATTTCTTGAAAAATTTGGATAAGGTCTTGTAAAGATGTGAGGAAAAAAACTTGGTATTGAATCGGGAGAAATGTCATTTCATGGTCGAGGAAGGCATTGTCCTCGGCCACAAAATTTCAAAGCATGGTATTGAGGTCGACAAGGCTAAAATAAAGGTGATTTCTAAACTACGACCCTCTAGATCCGCAAAGGGAGTGAGGAGCTTCTTGGGTCATGCAGGATTCTATCGCCGTTTCATCAAGGATTTTTCCAAAGTGGTGAACTCCTTGCGTAAGCTTTTGGAGAAGGATGCATAGTTCCATTTCAACGAGGATTGCATGAAGGCATTCGAATTTCTCAAGTTCAAATTAATTACTACTTCTATTATCACCGCACTAGATTGGAGCTTTCCTTTCGAGCTCATGTGTGACGCAAGTGATGTGGCGGTCAGAGTAGTTTTTTGGGTAACGTATCAACAAAATCTTCCATCCAGTCTACTATTCTATAAGATCATGAATGATGCCCAACTCAATTACACAGTGACTGAAACAAGCTACTTGATATTGTCTTTGCTATGGAGAAGTTCCGCTCGTACTTGATGGGTACAAAGGTGATTGTCCACACCGATCATACGGCGTTTCAGTACATAATGAGCAAAAAGGATTCAAAGGTGAGATTAATGCGATGAGTTATTTTATTGTAAGAGTTTGATCTAGAAATTCAAGAGCGCAAAGGCAGTGAAAACCAAATGGCGGACCACTTGTCTTGCTTGGAGGAGGAGGGGAGGCCACACGACGGCCTAGAGATAACTGAATCCTTTTGCGATGAGTAACTTCTAGCCATTTCAATGACCGCGATTCCATGGTTCGCCGACTTGGAAAATTATCTTGTGAGTGGTATTCTACTGAATGAGTTCTCCTCAAACCAAAGGAAGAAACTCAAATGGGATTGCCTTGACTATTATTGGGATGAACTGTATCTCTTCCGGATTTGCACGGATTGTGTGATTCAACGATGTGTGCCGGAGGAAGAACAAGTGGAAATTCTTGAGTCTTTCCACTCTTCACAATATGGTGGTCACTATGGTGGAGAGAGAACGGTGGAAAAAGTGTTGAGTTGTGGATTCAACTGGCCTACTCTCTACAAGGACGCTAGTGATTTAGCCAAGTGTTGTGATCAATGTCAAAGGGCCGGTGGGATTTCTAAGAAAAATGAGATTCCCCTCACCACAGTCTTGAAAATTGACATTTTTGATGTGTTGGGCATTTATTTCATGGGACCGTCCGTAAGCTCTTGTGGGAACACTTACATTTTGGTAGATGTGGACTATGTGTCAAAGTGGGTTGAAGCCGTGGCTTTACCCAACAATGAACCTCGAAGTGTGGTGGAATTTTTGAAAAATAACATCTTCATAAGATTTAGTACTCCAAAGGCCACTATAAGTGATGAGGGATCTCACTTTTGTAACAAAGCTTTTGATACCTTACTCACCAAGTATGGTGTCACACAAAGTCTCTACCCCCTATCACCCTCAAGCAAGCGGGCAAGTGGAAGTCTCCAACTGGGAGATCAAGAGTATTTTGTCAAAGACAGTGAATGCCATCCTGACGGATTGGTCGAAGAAACTTGATGATGCTCTTTGGGCTTATTGGACGACTTACAAAACACCAAATGGTATTGTTGATACCGAATTTTTCCCTATAATATTTTACCCAATTTTTCCCTATAATATTTTCAAAATGCATATACACCTTCAAAGCAATGCATTGGCATTAATTAATATTTTTCATAAATTCATGATTTTTCAATAAATATCTCAGTTATTTTATTATATAAATAATCATTAATTGCCCTACAAATGATTTTATAATAAACTTATGACTTAATTCTACTATTTATATTTATACTAAGCCTAACTATTTCACAAATGCCGACATTTCCATTTTTTGGGTTACAATTGCAATAACTTTGCAATTATAGCCCATGCATGCATTACTAAATTAATTTACCAGAAAATAGCTTGTTGTATTTTTAAGATATTGAGTAATTGTTTTAAAATATTTTTATGCATGAAAATCATTTTTTATAATCTGTTAACTTTTTTTACAAATTATTTTTATCAATTAATTGGGTATTTAACAAATAGCCCTTTTTAATTCCTTTAATTTTCGGACCTAAACTAGCCCAAACCCTCAAAAATACCAGCCCAATTGACCCCAAGCCCAATTTGTACCTTACGCGACCCAAACCCTTCTCCAATCATGGCCGTTGATCTTTTAGATCAACGGTCCACATTAACCCATACCATTTTTAATCCTAACCAAACCTTAACCCCCCTAATTCTTTCCCTTCCGCCGTCATCGCTTCCCGCAACCCTCTATTCTCTCTCGACCACCCCCTAAACCCTAATCACCGTCACCAGAAAAACTCCCGTCTATGGAGTTTCTGTGTGTTCTCCGACCCCTACCAACCTTCTAAACCTTCGGGTTGTTGAGTACATGGAATCTTAGAAGAATCTCAAGGAGATTCAACTTGATTCTTTGTCCTAAATTTGTTTACTGTCCTGACTAGGGCCATTCTCGTTTATAAGTACATATTTCCTCCTATTTTCAGTTTGAATGTATGGGTTTTGACCGAGTTTTTTCCATCTCTGTTTTTTTTTTTGAAAACCCTATGTCTATGAGTCTAGGTATGTTCAGATCCACGTAGATCTGAAGTGTTCTGAGTTCTATTTGGTATTTTTTCCTCAAGATTTTTTTTTTTGCTAATGTTATTTCGATTACATTATTTTTCTGACATTAGGGTTCGTCCCAGGTTTTCTTCAAAAGGTTTTTCTTTACTTTCAAGTGTTTAATGGTTTCTTTACTAACCTGATTGATTCTAGTGTATATACCTAAACCCTAATTGTTTCTGTTTGTGAAACTGATATTTTCTTCAATTTTCTTCCGTTAACTGTTTATTTCTGTCAACCCAATATACCTAACCCAATTTTTCCTATTAAAATCAATATTCTTTGGGATTTTTACATACTTTCCTTATTTGTGACCTTTAATTGGTGTTACATGCTTTATTCTGACTGATTAGTTAATTTATGGTCAATAAGTGATGTTACCTTATTTAAGTCTCAATCAGGGCTCGTAATTGATCCTCCTTATGTTGTCCGGATTTTGTTTGTGCAAATTAATTGGGATTAACCCCAATCAACTGACTGATTATACCTACTTGCTTTGTTTATGAACTCTAAATATTTTTTACGTTATTTGTTTTACCTCCCTAAGTGCTATATATACACTCTCATTCTTATTCTTCAATACACGAACATATAATTCACAAATACACACACACACTTTACTCTCACCTCTCAGCTACTTGTATTCATTGCTTGTCTAGCCGGCTGAAAGCCAAGACTAGACTATTGAATCCTGCATACCCTTTCATCTCCTATTTGCTTCCTCTAACTGGTATGTTTCTACTCCTGATGTCATTTATTACACTACGAAGCTTGAACATGTTTCTTTACATCTGATTGAATCCATGTCTCTTTTGTACTAGTCTAACTACTTATGTACTTTGCTCTGTGGATGAGCTGTTTGCAGCATGTTCACTCATGTTTATTGTTTTTATCACCATGTTTAAGTTTTACTCTTTCTTGTTTATTGCTTTAATCAGCATGTTTACTTCTGCTTGAGTATTTCAATCCTTCCTTTTTACAGCCTTAAACCAACATGTTTACTTTATGTCTAAAACTCTTGTCTTTCCTGCCTTGCAATTCAAACTAGTATGGCTATTTTTGTGTAATTGAATTGATGCCTTCCTTGATCTCAACCAACATGATCACTTCTATATCACTGATTTTAACCAGCATGTTTGCTGCTGTGTTTAAATTCTGCGTCTTCTTGTCTCTTGCCTTAAGTTAGTATGCTTACCCTATCATTAGGTATGGCTGTTAGATTAAGTCAATCCTGTCTAGACCCTAGATTAGTATGTCCTGATGAATTGTTATGAATGCCAATCTACTCCTGCCTGCTCTATGTCCCTGTTAACTAGCATGACTTTCATTTCACCCTGTTTCTATGTGCTCCTGATTTAAAATTCCTATGTTCCCAACCCCTGCTCCATTCTCTATGTTATTGTCTGTTCTCAGCATGATGTATGCTCACCTAGGGTTAACTAATAAACTAAGTTAAAACTGGGTAATGTGAATCTTGGGTTCGAAACGTGGTGACTCTGCTCTGTGTTCTTTTAGTGTGGATAAACTTTGTTCAAAATGTTCTAAATTGTTTTCTTTTCACTCCTGATATGTTTTCACCTCTAAATTTTTTTACACTTCTAACATGTTTTCACTTCTAAATGATTTTCACTTCTAAACTATTTCCACTTCTGGATTGGTTTCACTTCTGATCTATTTTCTTAAAAATATTCCTACTCTTTCAAGCACTATCTTCAACTCCTACTCTTAGAATACTTAAGATTCTGCCCCTCCAATGTGTGTACTGCCTAGGAGTCCATGAGACTCCTCCGAACTCTGACACACTGGGGCTAGCCCTTCCATACTACAGAAAAACTATTTCTCTTTAAAAGGGTCTTGGTGTGAGCATTGCCCAGTGTCCCTAAGGCCCTTGGGAACTTTGACGCACCAGGACACTCTCTCTTGGACACTATGTGATATGTTACTTTGGACTTGGTTGAAGGCCTGGTTTTCCAGGTTTACTTTGGGCCTATCTAGGCTCCCTATAGTATATCATGATTTATTCTGTAATTCATATATCGTATGGTCTGTAATAATAATTCTTGTAAAACAGATATTGGGGATATTAGTAAAATGGGAGGGACTTATATATATATATATATATATATATATATATATATATATATATATATATATATATATATATTGTGGGGAAATCGGGTAGAAATCATGCTCTTAGGACTATTTTGACTGTCTACTTGCATTAGCTTATAGGATTGTTTGGTGCACTAGAAAACATCTTTATAGGTTCATTATATCATTTGTTCTAAAACTTCTGCTTTCTAAAGTTCTGCATACATCGTGTCTGCTTAGAAATCCTGTCACTAGGTTGCTATTAATTCTGCCTAATAATCATGTTCATTCTCTTATATACATTAGAAACCATGCTTTAGGACTTTTATTGAACTCGTCTAAATACTATAACTACATCTAGATCACATAGAGTCAGCTTCTTCAGTAGCAACTATGTCAATAAGAGTAAGTTTAATAGTAGTCCCAACACCTAGATAGCATGTTTATAAAAGATAAATGTGTAAAATCAGTTTTGTAATGTTCAACACCTAGACAACATGCCTATAGAACATAATGAACCCAAACTTTCTGTTTAAAATCACTTGTTTGTATTAAGACTCCAATTAACAATTAGATATCATGTTTATAGGACATCTCAGATCCACACCTATGCAAGATTGTAGGATAATTACACTCATGCAAAATGGTAAAACTGTGCTTTGTTTAATTACTTGTGAACTGCCCAGATTCAGCAAGCCCTAAAATCAGTAGGCAAAAATCATTAGGCAAACTGATTAGGTCTCCACTGCTTCGCTTTAATATAATATTTCATATAGTCTGTATTCATGCTCACTTATATATCCCTCTTTAGGGCTTTTGAAATGTCTGAAATCCTGTTGTTTGAGAAGTGCTATTGTCTGCTTATTTGAGGAGGTAAAAGTGAGCCTTTAATTGTTCCTTTATGTGAATGTCCTATTTGTTTTTGCTTGTCGCTTAGATTTTATTCTTTTAATCACCTTAGGAGAGTCTAGAACTACCTTAATTAGAGGTCCGAAACACCTCCGGGCCATAAGTAAGGGACGGGTAATGCACGCATAGAGTACGTTTAATTAAAATCGCTTATATAACCACTAAGGGGAGGGTAATTGGGTAGTAAAGGATATGCAGACATGTGCGCTAATGCTACGTGTAACCCCTCTAAAAGGAGGAGGAAGGCCCTACCATCCGAGTGGAAATAGGGACATTTCTCAAGGACTGGACTGTCAGACCATCCATGGCCCGACGAGTCCCGGGGTAGCAAGGCGGAACATCATTATTTATTTTGTTTTCTGAAACAAACAATGATTTCCCTTTTGGCATTCTGTTTTAAATATTATGTCCAATGTTCCAAAAATGTTGTTTTAATTATTGAGAAATCACATTTGTTTGACGCTTTAAATGAATTGATGTTTATTATTACCCTTTTCTCTCATATCTTTATCTATACAACATTACTATTTCCTGTCTCGATGAACCGGCAACTGTGACATGTAATGAGACAATGCAACAAAAGAATAGTGATTAAGAAGAAGAATATGTCATGACGGAGGAAATCGTTAGACAAGTAGAGGACTTTGAGAACAAGCCTAAGTCTAACCTGGACAAAACTGAAATAACCAACTTGAGTGATTATGAAACTGTCAAGGAGACCCACATCAACATTCACTTGTCGCTGTCGGAAGAGGAATAGTACACATAGTTCTTGAAAGAGTATAAGGACATCTTCGCATGGTCATACGATGATATGACCGGGTTAATTACATTTATTGTGGCTCACAAGTTTCCCACAAACCCAATGTGTCCGCCAGTGAAGCTAAAACTCAGGAAATTCAAGCCTTTATGAGTCTGAAAATCAAGGAGGAGGTTACTAAGAAAATCAATGCCAAGGTCCTCAGAGTAGTCGAATATCCAACTTGGCTAGCCAAAATTGTGCTAGTTCCAAAGAAGGATGGGAAAGTCAGAGTCTGTGTCGATTATCGGGATCTCAATAGAGACAACCCAAAGGATGATTTCCCCCTTCCAAATATACTCATCTTGATCAACAATTGTGCCAAGCATGAACTCTTGTATTTTGTGGATTTCTTCGCCGGTTACCATCAGATTTGGATGGATGAGGAGGACGGTGAGAAAACAACTTTCGTTACACCCTGGGGGTGTACTACTATAAGATGATACCATTCAGCCTAAAAAATGTTGGGCCACCTATATGAGGGCCATGACTACCATCTTTCATGACATGATACATAAGGAGATTGAGGTATATGTGGACGATGTCATCATAAAATCTAAGAAAGCCACATATCATATAGAGGACTTGAGGAAATTCTTCAACAGGCTGCGGAAGTACAACCTAAAGTTAAACCCTGCAAAGTGTGTATTCAGGGTTCCTGCCGAAAAACTATTGGGATTCATTGTCAGACACCGAGGGATAGAATTGCATCTGTCAAAAGTCAAATCCATCCAAGAGCTACCACCACCAAAGAGTAAGAAGGATGTAATGAGTTTTCTGGACAACTAAACTATATCAGTCGCTCCTAGCCTAGCCCACAGTTATATGTGAGCCAATTTTCAAGATGTTGAAGAAAGATGCTGCAACTAGTTGGACCGAAGATTGTCAAAAGGCGTTTGACAAGATCAAGGAGTACTTATCAACATCACCAGTCTTGGTCTCACCAGATCCAGGAGACCACTGCTACTCTACATTGCAGTGCTAGATGGAGCTTTCGGCTGTGTTCTGGGGCAGCATGACGAAACAGGGAGAAAAGAACAGGTTATCTATTACCTGAGTAAGAAGTTTACTCAGTATGAAACACGATACTCTCTACTAGAACATATCTGTTGGGCTCTGACCTGGATAGCTCAGACCTCATTTTAAGGATGGATCCCTTGAAATATATCTTTCAGAAGCCCATTCCCACTGGCAAGCTGGCTAAGTGGCAAATCCTGTTGAGTGAGTTCGACATTATTTATGTGACTCAAAAATCAATCAAGGGACGGGCATAGATAGATCATCTTGTTAAGAACCCTGTGGAAGGAAAATACGAACCCCTGAAAACGTATTTTTCCGATGAAGAGGTACTATTCATAGGAGAACATTGCTGAGTCCTACGACAGTTGGAGAATGTTCTTTGACATAGCAACAAATTTCAAAGGAGCCGGCATTGGAGTCGTCTTGTTGCAGAAACCGGCGAACATTATTCGGTGTCTTTAAAACTCAAATTTCCCTGCACCAATAACATGGAGGAGTATGAAGCTTGCATACTAGGACTC
The DNA here is from genome assembly GCA_005239525.1 of Nicotiana knightiana. NCBI lineage: Eukaryota > Viridiplantae > Streptophyta > Magnoliopsida > Solanales > Solanaceae > Nicotiana > Nicotiana knightiana. The sequence goes on along the minus strand of ML422954.1, from coordinate 17,764 downwards.
AACATGGCCATCAACATGAATATTCAGGAGCTGCTAGTAATCGGTGATTCAAATTTTCTGGTGCACCAGGTACAAGGAGAATGGGCCACTAAAAATTCCAAGATATTTACATATCTGCACCATGTGCAGGAATTGAAGAAAATATTAGCGAAGATAGAGTTTTCTCACATTCCCAGGATTCAGAATGAGTTCGCCGATGCATTGGCCACTTTGTCATCAATGATACACCATCCATACAAGAACTTCATTGATGCTATCCCAGCAAGGATCCATAACCATCCGTCATATTATACCCATGTTGAAGAAGAAACAGACGGGAAACCTTGGTTCCATGACATCAAGGAATATTTAGCAAAAAGCGAATACCCGGAGCATGCAAATCATACTCAGAAATCCACGCTTTGGAGGTTGTCCAACAGTTCTTCCACAGCGGGGGAACCCTATATAGAAGGACTCCTGATGTGGGACTATTGATGTGCGTCGACGCAAATGAAGTTCCTAAGATTCTTGAGGAGATACATGCTAGGACATGCGGCCTACATATGAAAGATTTTATCTTCGCCAAGAAGATACGTAGGGCCGGTTATTTCTGGATGGCCATGGAGAGAGAGTGCATCGAGTATGTCTAAAAATGCTACCAATGTAAAGTACATGTAGATAAGATAAAAGTGCCCCCAAATGAGCTTAATGCAACAAGCTCACCCTGGCCATTTGCCACCTGGGGAATAGATTTCATTGGTCCAATCAATCCCACCGCCTCAAATGGGCATCAATTAATCTTGGTAGCTATCGATTACTTCACCAAATGAGTCGAAGTAGAATATTAAAAAGCAGTTACTAAGAAGGTCGTAGCAGATTTTGTCCGTGACCGGATTGTTTGTCGGTTTGGAGTTCTAGAGTCTATCATCACTAACAATGCCGCCAATCTCAATAGTGATTTGATGAAGACCATGTGTGAGACTTTCAAAATCAAGCACAAGAATTCCACAGCATATAGACCTCAAATGAATGGAGCCGTAGAAGCCTCCAACAGGAATATCAAGAAGATATTGAGGAAAATGGTAGAAAATCACAAATAGTGGAACGAAAAACTACCATTCGCTTTATTGGGATACCGTACCATAGTCCGCACAACAACCGGGGAAACTCCCTACTTGTTGGTTTATGGTACTGAATTTGTTATTCTTACCGAAGCGGAGATTCCTTCTTTGAGAATCATACAAGAATCTGAGCTCAGCGACACAAAATGAATAAAGATCCGTTATGAGCAACTAGCCCTCATAGACGATAAAAGGATGAATATAGTATGTAGGGACAACTTTATCAGAATATAATGTCCAGAGCCTTCAACAAAAGAGTCAAGCCGAGAAAGTTGACACTGGGGCAACTAGTGTTGAAGAAAATCTTTCCACGTCAAGATGACGCCAAAGGGAAATTCTCTCCCAATTGTCAAGGTCCTTACATGGTTCAAAGAGCATGGACAGGAGGAGTCCTCATAGTTGCAGAAATGGACGGAGAAGTCTGGCCAAAACCAATCAATTCAGATGCAGTCAAGCGATACTATGTGTAAGTATTTATTTTTTTCGCATACGATGTAAATTGAACTACGCTCGATATGATTCCCGTTTAAGAGGGGATACGTAGGAAGCCATGTGGATTTGGTCACAATTCAATAAAATTTCTATTTTTCCCCACAATCGAAAAGTGGGGCAGAATTTTGAGAAGGACCTTCAAAATTCCGAAGCAAGTCCAGCCGATCGCAGCATATACAACAGTCAGAAATGTTTGTCCACTTAACTGGGGTAGAATTTTGAGGACCCTAAAAATTCTACAACAAGAAAAGTCGCAATGTATCGGATCATGCCACAGTCACTAGTTTATCTAACTAATTTTCTAAAGAGTATATTGTACTGTCTTTGAAAACTATGCATGCTTGCTTTTGAAATAACTCTGTTTAGCAAATGCTACCCTCAATAAATTGAACAGGATCTTTGGACCGAGCAAAGCAAGTCAAGCAAGATGACAGAGGCACAGACCGACCTCCCCCTTACAGAATTCACGATTTTTCTTTGAACACAGGAACAAGGAATATACATGCCTTGAAATCACAACCTTCATAACAACAACGATACTGGATCTACTTCCAGCTAAGAAATACTCTGCTATCATCTGCTATTTTTTCTATTTGCATGGGAATAAGCCTTGTCCCAATACTTGCATGGGACTAAGCCTTGTCCCGAATCTCCGCGCGAGACTAAGCTCTGTCTCTATCTTGTAGGAGGCTAAGCCCTGCCTCTATATTTGCATAAGGCTAAGCGCTGCCTTCAACTTACATAAGACTTAGCCCTGTCCCGAATTTTTGCATGAGAGTAAAATCTATCTCAATCTTGCATGAGGCTGAGCCCTGCCTCTCTATCTGCATAAGGTTAAGATCTGCCTTCAATTTGCATGGGGCTAAGCCCTGTCCTGAATTTTTGCATGAGACTAAGCTATGTCAATCTTGCAGGAGGCTAAGCCCTTCCTCTCTATCTGCATAAGGCTAAGCTCTGCCTTCAACTTGCATGGGACTTAGCCCTGTCCCAAATTTTTGCATGAGACTAAAATCTTTCTCAATCTTGCATGAGGCTGAGCCCTGCCTCTTTGTCCACATAAGGCTAAGTTCTGCCTTCAATTTGCATGGGGCTAAGCCCTGTCCCAATTTTTTGCATGTTACTATGCTGTGTCTCAATCTTGCATGAGTCTAAGCCCTGCCTCTCTATCTACATAAGGCTAAGCTCTGCCTTTAATTTGCATGGGACTAAGCCCTATCCCGAATTTCTACATGAGACTAAGCTCTGTTTCAATATTGCATGAGGCTAAGCCCTACCTCTCTATCTGAATAAGGCTAAGCTCTGCCTTCAACTTGCATGGGACTAGGCCCTATCTCGAATTTCTACATAAGACAGAGCTTTGTCTCAGTCTTTCATGAGGCTAAGACCTTCCTCTTTATCTGCATAAGGCTAAGCTCTTCCTTCAATTTGCATGGGACTAAGCCCTGTCCCAAATCTCAGCATGAGACTAAGCTCTGTTCGACCCTGCATGAGGCTAAGCCTTGTCTATCTATCAGTATAAGGCTAAGCTCTGCCTTCAACTTGCATGGGACTAAGCCTTATCCCAAATCTTGCATGAGGCTAAGCACTGCCTCCATATTTGCATAAGGCTAAGCACTGCCTTGTATTTTCATGGGATTAAGCCTTGTCTCAAATCTTGCACGAGACTAAGCACTCTCCCCTGCACTATCTATTTTTTCTCCTCTTTCGGGCTAAGCTCTGCCCTCAACTTCATAAAAGAATAAGCCCTGTCTTGTTACTCCTAACATCATAGTATTGCATCTCAAGGGCTGTATCACCAACATGTCTGAAGGCATCATAGTCCAAATGCATCATCCTCATAACCGGAAGACACCATGTCATGGCCTGAGGATCTCTCAAATTCGCATATCATTAATCAAAGGCGTCATGGTTCGGAGGCATCATTTTCATGGCCCGAGAACATCATTTCTGGGCCTGTGAATCCCTCACTGAACAACTCATGGCCCGGTACATCATTGTCACGCCCCAAAACCGAGGGGCACGACCGGCGCTCAACCGGGGAACCCCAGTCAAGCGGACCTGGAATTGCCGTTCCTATCCCACGCGTTACCCAGTGATTTCAATATCCATTATTCATGTGAAATAGCCATTTACAACATAAGCATAAACTTACAACTTGAATTCATTTCTACTTTTTATCGTTACCAACATATGATACCCAATACTTACAAAATACATACAACATTTACCAACGTGGATCACGATTCTGAACCGTACCATTACTTACCCAAAATACATATGTACACTACCCACTTTGTGTCTATGGAGCCTCTACGAATACTAGAAACATAACACTACATGCCGGCAACAAAGCTCCGGCTATACCTTACTATACACAATAAACTCAAAAGAAGGTGGCATCAACCACACATGGCCTCGAGAGGAAGTGGGGATCACCAATGCTGCTGATGGAATGGAGAGGAGGAAATATGGTCGGTGGGCTGAATTACCTACTATGGAACCACCTACAATCATCATAAGAATGTAGCGCCCCCGACAAATAGGACGTCGGTACATTTGAATTGTACTGGTATGTATGAACAAACTTTACTCTAAGTAAGATCAGCAATGCACAGATAAGAAACGGTAATAGAATCAGCAAGCATTGCACATAAACAGAAACAATCAAAATCAAAGTTACACATATTCCCTTTTTTCCTTTCCATCAACACCATATTCACAAATAATTTCATCGTAAGGACACAATCTCAGTACAAACAATCACCGATATGATATCAAGTCACAACAGATCATTGCCCAAAACACGAGTCAAAATAAGACATTTCCACAATCACTGTGGTATGACTGAGTCAACCACAATTCCTGTTTATCATATCATTTCACAGCTCTTAGCAGTTAATCATATTCACATACTTGAGTACGCTACCAATATTTCATACCGGCACATTAGGGTACTTAACCAACTTTACATTTAGCAAAAACATTCACAAGTAGATCACCTTTCCACAATTTCGAATAGCAAATACATGAATTTCAGCTAGAAAGTCAGAGGGTAGGGCATCATGCCTCAACATTGGAACACCCAATTTGCACATACTCAGACAATTAATACGGAACAAATCAAACAATACACAACTAAAAGACAGTATTAGAACCAATCAATCAATGAACGTGGAAAGAAGCAACCACAATCAAACAAGTTTCACAATCTCTCTTTTTTCCCTTTTAACATCATCGTATTCAAGAGCTCATAGTTTATCATTTCAGTGGTGATATCAATCACATTTCCTCCTTATTTCCTCGGCCACCCTTATTACCTCGGCCACCCTTATTACCTCGGCTACCCTTATTACCTCGCCCAACCTTATTACCTCGACCACCCTTATTACCTCACGCCCCATGAAGATTATTGCTTTGTGTTGCGGTACACAACCCGATCCCTCCTGACAATCATATTTCATAACAGCAACCACAAACAATTACATCAAAAGAATTATCCTTTCAAGGAATACAATTTCATATCAACAGCTCATTTATTTTGGCCCAAGGCCCCATAACATCTATCAAGTAGAAATTCAATGAACACGGTACTGCCACATTCGCTCAATTCAGTTACATTGTTTCACAATACTATTTTCATTACTTTCCCCGTATGGCTTTCAACTATTTTACACGTTCTGACATTTGAGCACATTATCAACTTTCGTTCATTGCCCATCAAGCACCTTTTACAACTTCATACAGTACAGTAGCATGACAATCAACCATAACGAATCAAAGAATAAAGTCTACAATGTAATTAATAGCAAAATCAACCAACGATTCAATCACAAAGATTCTCATCATCAAGGATATTCATTCATAACAACCAAGTAACCATATGAAATCAAGGCCACATAAATCTTCATCAAATAGTGAGTCATATATGGTATGCGATCAACATCTAGCTCAATTAGTTTATCAAAATTTCCTTTTCATTATTTACTACACAACATTTAGCACTTAGATCCATTCAAAAATTGGATCATTATCTTTCTTTCATTTGGTAGTAAATCCATGCATACCGATGTATTCAACAGTTAACGAGCTTTGCCCATGATAGAGTAAGCACAAGGAATCACCCTTTTCATAATCTCATATAGCATGGTGGCATGGAACTCAACTAGGACAATTAGAGAATAAAATCTTACGTTTCAACACATTAGAACCATCAATTCACATATTCTCAAGAAAGAAACTCATACCAAATGCTCGGACACCAACAAGGTGACTCTACAAAGATTAAAATTATCCATACACACCTCAAAGAGATTTTCCTTAGGTTTATACAATACACCAACACATCTAGCCATAAAAATATATAAGGAGATAGTGGAAATCGATTAATAATTAGGAAGATTACCCATGGTATAACTCTCTTATGAATTTCATCAAACACCTAGCATGTGAAGTAGACAACAATGTTTAGAAATGGAAATCTCTTCTTCCTTCACCCAATTTTTAGCATGAACTACCCAAATTAGTTCTTTGATAACACATACTATAACTTAGTCCCACACGCATGGCCTATTTCTAACCCCCACCACATATTTGAATCCTTAACCTCTTGAATGAAATTTTGGAAGTAGGACTTACCCGGATGGAGGACAATCTAAGGTTATCTTCCTTGATTCTTGAAGGATTGAGCAAGATTTGGGTGATTATGAAGTTAGGCCCCTTCTTTCTCTCTCTATATGCTCTCATCTCATCTATAATCAGTAAAAAATGACCCCAAATGAAGCCCCTAAACCTATTTATGAAAGTGTGGTCGGGTTATAAAAATAGAAAAAATAAACCTCCGGAACAGGTTCTGCGATCGCATAATGGATCGCAAAACAAACATGCGGGTCACAGACTGAATCACAAAATAGCTGCCCAAAACTGGGCAACACTGGCCCAGTCTGCGACCTGATGTGCGATCGCAGAGTCAACATGCGACATGAAATGCGATCGCAGATTTGACACAGGATCGCATTTTTCTGGGGTCTTACAATCATGGTCTAAGAACGTCATCCTCAACCGTCCAAAGGCAATTCTCATGGTCTGAAGGGAATTTGCATAACGTTTAAGTTCATGCACATATATATGCTCGTAGTACATGTTTGCTTGCAGGTGATTCGGTGAGTAACCGCCATCCCAACAAAAGCAATCTCGCCCCAGTTCCTTCATACTATCTCAAACTTGACCGCAATCATTTCACCGATCCCAAAATCTTGTGTTCGTCCTTGTGGTAGCTTTATCGGAATATTCCACCGATGAATCTAGAACTACACACTGCCTGATTCCTACAAAACCAGGGATATGTAGGTAGCTCGAAAACCAGGGTGCGGCCTAAATCATCCAACTCGGTCAAAATTGGCCATCATATTACCCGGCAACTCTTTCATCCTTCCCGGGTAAAAAAGGGTAGCTATTGATACCTAATTTTTCCCTATAATATTTTCAAAAGGCATATACACCTTCAAAGAATGCATTGGCATTCATTTCCATAATTTCTGCATTTTTTGAGGATTTTTAATTAATATCTCAGTATTTTTATTATATGAATAATCATTAATTGCACTACAAATGATTTTATAACAAATTTATGACTTAATTCTACTATTTATATTTATACTAAGCCTAATTATTTCACAAATGTCCACATTTATCTTTTTTGGGTTACAATTGCAATAACTTTGCAATTATAGCCCGTGTATAGCTCATGCATGTATTATTACATTATTTTACTAGAAAATAACTCGTTGTATTTTTAAAATATTGAGTAATTGTTTTAAAACATTTCTATGCATGAAAATTATTTTTTATAATCTGTTAATTATTTTTACAAATTATTTTTATCAGTTAATTGGGTATTTAACAAATAGCCCTTTTTAATTCCTTTAATTTTTAGGCCTAAACTAGCCCAAACCCTCAAAAATACCAGCCAAATTCACCCCTAGTCCATAATGCTCTTGCCCGTAAAATTGGCTCCCTATTGCTCCGAATCTAATCAAAACCAGATTAACATCATCAATATACGCTAAAGGAACACAACCCAATAGAAAACTATCAATTTATACAAAAATCTCAAAATTCTGCCAAACCCGATCCCCAGGCCCACGTCTCAGAATTTGATAAAATTTACATCACCAGAATCCTCGTCCTCCCACAATTCTATACATACCAAGAACACTAAAATCGGACCACAATTGCCTGCTCAAATCCTCAAAAGAAAATTCCAGGCACCTTTCTTCCCCAAATTTGGGTATAATTACAATAATTTTCCGGTTAATTACTTATAAAATGACATATAAACGAGTTAAGAAGTTAGAACCTTACCTCCAAGAGAGCCCCCTTGATTTCTTCTTCAAATCCCTCTCAAATAGCACTCAACTCATTCAAAAATGGAGGAAAGAAATGAGCTAATATCGCACAAATGGCCTTTAAAACATTCTACCCACCAAATAATTTCCTCAGTGCGATCGCAATTCCAGTGATAAGTTCACGATGCACAGACCAGACCACTCTATGCGTTCGCGTATGAACACACAGCATAGCTCAAACACTCACCCCCCTCACGTGCCTCAGAACACCCTATGCGATCGCGGACCTTACCCACGCGATCGTACTGCACACAAGACCCACTCTACGCGATCGCGGCCCCCACCCACGCAATCTCACTGCATAAAACCCATGCTGCCCCCAACTAGCCTATGCGATCGCATAGAAGGACATCAGAACAGAACACCAACAGAATTTTCAACTTCCAACATCCAAACTTGATCTGTTAACCTGTCAAAACACGCCCGAGGCCCTCGGAACCTCAACCAAACACGCCACCACAACCAATAACCTTATTCAAACATAGTCGAGCCTTAGAATTACCAAACACAATGCAAAAACACCAAAATTATATCAAATTCAAGCTTGTGAACTTTGAAACTTCTAAATTTCGCCAACGTTGGCGAAACCAACCAAAACACCTCCGATTGACCTGAAATTTCTCACACACATCCAAAATGACATTACGATCCTGCTTCAACTTCCGAAATTCCATTCCGACCCCGATAGCCTAATTTTCACTGCCGATCGGAACTCACCAAAAACTAACTTTCGCTAATTCAAGCCTAATTCTACACCGGACAACGAAACTTCATTCCGAACACACTCTTAAGTCTCAAATCACCTAACGAAGCTATCCAACCCATAAAATTCACATTCCAAGGTCGTTTACCAATAAGTCAACTCCCACTTGACTTTTTCAACTATTAAGCTAATTTAAGAGACTAAGTGTCTCAATTCTCACCACGACCACTCCGAACCCAAACCAACTGACCCAACACAACATAAATAGTCTAAGCAACATATGATAAAACACAAATGGGGGAAACTGGGCTAATCTCACGGAACAACTGGCCGGGGCATTACATCCTCCCCTCTTAAACAAACGTTCGTCCTCGAACGGGTCTAGAAACATACCTGGAGTCTCGAATAAGTGAGAATGTCTGTCCCGCATCTTCCGATCAGTCTCCCAGGTGGGATCCTCCGCCGGATTCCCTCTCGACTAAACCTTCACTGAAGCTATATCCTTAGACCTCAGCTTTCTGACCTGACGACCCAAAATAGCCACTGGCTCTACCTCATATGACATATCACCCTCGAGCTGAATCGTGCTGAAGTCCAAAACATGATATGGGTCACCAACATACTTCCGGAGCATTGAAACATGGAACACCAGATGAATACTCGCTAAGCTGGGAGGCAAGGCAAGTCTATAACCACCTCCCCAATCCTCTGAAGCACCTCAAATGGCCCAATGAACCTGGGACTCAGCTTTCCCCTCTTCCCGAACCTCATAAGACCCTTCATGTGTGACACCTTCAGCAACACCTTATCCCCAATCATGAACGACACATCCCTGACATTTCCGTCCGGTAGTTCTTCTGCCTAGACTGCGCCGTGCGAAGTCGCTCCTGAATCAACTTCGCCTTACCCAACGCATCCTGAACCAGGTCTGTGCCCAATAGTCTAGCCTCGTCCGGCTCAAACTAACCAATCGGAGATATGTACCTCCTACCATATAAAGCCTCATACGGAGCCATCTGGATACTCGACTTATAACTATTATTATATGCAAACTTCGCTAGTGGCAGAAACTGGTCCCATGAACCCCCAAAATCAATGACACATGCACGCAACATATCCTCCAAAATCTGAATAGTACTCTCCGAAAGCCCGCCGGTGTGAGGATGAAACGTTGTGCTCAAGTTGACCTGAGTACCCAACTATCTCTGTATGGCTCTCCAAAACTGAGATGTGAACAGAGTACCTCTATCATAAATGATAGAAACTGGAAACCCATGCAATGGGACAATCTCCCTGATATAAATCTTAACTAACGGCTAGGAAAAATAAGTAGTACCAATAGGAATGAAGTGCGCAGACTTAGTAAGTCGGTCCACAATAGCCCATATAGCATCAAACCTCCTCGAAGCCCGTGGGAGTCCAACTACGAAGTCCATGGTGATCCTCTCCCACTTCCACTCCGGAATATCAAATCTCTTAAGCAATCCACCTGGTCTCTGGTGCTCATACTTGACATGTTGACAGTTGAGACACCGAGCCACAAACTCAACAATATCTTTCTTTATCTGCCTCCAACAATAATGCTGCCTCAAATCATGATACATCTTTGCGACACCCGGATGGATGGAATACCGCGAACTATGGGCCTCAATCAGAGTCAAATCTCTAAGTCTATCTACATTGGGCACGCAAATCTGGCCATGCATCCTCATGACCCCATCATCACCAATAACCACATCACTGGAATCACCGCGACGGACCCTGTCCTGAAGAACAAGCAAGTGTGGATCATCATACTGGCGTGCTCTAATCTGATCATAAAGAGAAGAACCGGAGGCTACACAAGCCAATACCCACGGAGGCGCTGATAGATCCAATCTCACCAACTTATCCGCTAAACCCTGAACATTAAGTGCTAAAGGACGCTCTGCTACTGGAAGATAAGATAGACTCCCCAAACTCTCCGCTCTGCGATTCAGGGAATCGGCCACTACATTGGCCTTCCCCGAATGATATAAAATAGTGAGGTCATAATCCTTGAGAAGCTCCAACCACGTCCTCTGACGCAAATTCAGATCCTTCTGCTTAAGCAGATGTTGCAGACTACGTTGATCAGTGAAAATCTCACAATGCACTCCATACAAATAATGATGCCAAATCTTCAAGTCGTGAACAATAGCTGCTAGCTCAAGATCGTGCACTGGATAGTTCATCTTGTGCCCCTTCAATTGTCTGGACGCGTAGGCAATCACCCTACCGTCCTGCATCAAAATCACTCCAAGGACAATTCTCGAGGCATCACAGTAAACTGTATGTGAACCAAAACCGGTAGGCAAAATCATTACTGGAGCTGTAGTCAAAGCTAACTTGAGCTTCTAAAAGTTCTCCTCACACTCCTTAGTCCATTTGAACTGAGCACCCTTCTGGGTCAGTCTGGTCATAGGTGCTGCAATAAATGAAAATCTCTTGACGAAACGATGATAGTACCCTGCCAACCCAAGGAAACTGCGAATCTCAGTAGCTGATGACGGTCTAGGCCAACTCTGCACCAACTCTACCTTCTTCGGATCAACCTGAATACCCTCATTGGACACCCTGCAACTGATCAAACAAGGCATCTATACTAGGCAAGGGATACCGATTCTTCAGCGTAACTCTATTCAGCTGCGGATAATCAATAGACATATGCCTAGAACCATCCTTCTTCTTCACGAACAACACTGGCACACCCCAAGGTGACATACGAATGAACCCCTTATCTAGGAGATCCTGAAGTTGCTCCTTTAATTCCTTTAGCTTTAATGGTTCCATACGATAAGGTGGAATAGAAATAGGCTAGGTGCCTAGCACCAGATCAATACCAAAATCAATGTCCCTGTCAGGCGGCATGCCTGGCAAGTCTGCAGGAAACACGTCTGGAAAGTCACGGACCACAGGAAGTGAATCAATAGCGGGAGCCTCACCACTGACATCCCTCACAAAAGCCAGATAAGTTAGAACCCCTTCTCAACCATTCGCTGAGCCTTCTTTTTTAGGAAATCACCCTGCTAGGCATATACTCATAAGAACCTCTCCATCTAACCCTCGGGCATCCGGGCATAACTAAGGTCACGATCTTACCGTGATAATCAAGGACAACATGGCACAGAGATAACCAATCCATGCACAATATCACATCAAAATCGACCATGTTGAGTAACAGTAGGTCCACTCGGGTGTCCAGACCCCTAATAGATATCACACATGACCAATAAAAATGGTCCACAACAACAGTATCGCACACCGGAGTCGACACATGAACAGAGGTAACTAAAGACTCATGGGGCATATCAAGAAAATGGGAAAAATATGAAGAAACATAGGAATATGTAGAACTAGGGTCAAATAAAGCAAAAGCATCTCGGCGACAGACAGAGACAATACCTACGATCACTGCATCGGAGGCCATAGCATCCGACCTGGCTGGAAATGCATACATACGGGCCTGACCTCCACCTGCTCGAACTCCCCCTCTATGGCGGCCTCTAGTTAACTGACTACCACCCTTGGCTGCCTGGGCGGGTGGTGAAGTAACTGGAGCTGAAGTCGAGGGCTGGCCCCGCTGCTGAGAAGAACCACCGTGACGACGGGGACACTGCCTACACATGTGCCCGAACTCTCCACACTCAAAACAACTCCCTGGAGCTGGATGCAGGGACTGATAGATACACGTAGCACCAGAACAACCACTGGAAGACTTATGCATAGAAGAACTCTGAATTGGTGGTGCTCGAGCTGCACTCTGAGCTGGGAGGGCACCAAATAAAGTACAGCCTAACTGAGAACCACGAGGACCATGCCCCAAAGATGCACGACTATAAGTTGGGCGTACTGACTGAGGCGGCGTGAATGAACGTCCTCTACCATGCTGAAACTACCCCCTAGAAGGAGCACCACTAGAACTGCCCCGATCCACGAGGCCTCTTGGCCTCCCTCTCCACCCGCTCCTGGCGGCAAACCGACTCAATATCTCGAGAAATGTCGACAACCTGCTCGAATGTAGCATCCGATACTCTCTCCCGGGTCATAAATAGGTAGAGCTGATAAGTGAAGTCATCCACGAACCTCCTAACCCTCTCTCTATCAGTAGGGACCAACTCGTTAGCATGACGAGCCAACTCCAAAAACCGCATCCCGTACTGCGTCACTGATAGCTCCCCCTGATGCAGCTACTCAAAAAGCCTGTGCTGCTCCTCCCTGTGAGAAGATAGTGGAGAAGTGCTACAAGGTGTGGGGTTCTAAACCAACTGGCCTACACCTCTCAAGACGCCTACCAAGTGAAAGCAGCACCAGAAAACTGAAATGTAGTAAATGAGACCCCACTGGTCTCCAACATCCCAATAGTACGCAGCATCCTCTGACACTTATCTAGAAAACCCTGGGCGTCCTCGCCCTCAGCACCACTGAATGTCAGAGGTTGTAGTCTACTAAATCTCTCCAGTCTACGCTGCTCATCCTCTGGCATAGTCGGAACCATGAAGTCCTGAACTGGAGCTACCGGCTGAGCTGGAACTGCCCCCGGTGCTTGCGGGTCCTGAGTACCCTGCTCTAGTGCTACCTCCCCTAACCTGAGAAGTAGCGGCAACTGCCTGAACAAGGGTGGTACACACCGTCAAGATTTGAGCCAAGGTCTCCTGAAGATCTGGAATGACGATAGGCACTGACGGTGCCTAAGTTGGTCCCCTTGGAGTATGTGTGGCGGGAATCTGACCCTGAATAGTATGGGGATCAACTGGCACTGCCCTGGCTGCTGCATGGGCTAGCCCCTACCTCTACCATGGCCTCGACCTCTCGCTGGTCTAGCTGGTGGCTAATCATCCTAATCGGTAGCGCGAGTCCTCACTATCTGTGAGAAAAGGAAACAACAGAAGTTTAGATTTCCAGAATCAATAGAATGCCACGACATTCATGAAATATGAGATTGTTCCTAAGGGTTACGCAGACTCTCAAAGATAAGTACAGACGTGTCCGTACCGATCCGCAAGACTCTACTGAACCTGCTCATGACCGTTGAGTCCTATGTAACCTAGGCTCTGATACTAACTTGTCAAGACCCCAAATCCTAATCCGACTGTGATGGCGCCTATCGTGGAACTAGGCTAGCCAATAATCACATAATTACAGTTTCCTTCCAAAATCCCAACAATTTCCAAACATTTTATAAAGTATATAGCATTACTAAATTCATTAGGCAAAATAAACAGCTAAAAAGTCTAAACCATCCCCAAAATCTGGAGTCAAAATGTCATGAGCATCTAAGAAAAATACCAATAAGTCTACTACTATATTACAAATCCACTGAACGAATAGCTAGATATAACAAAAGAAAGGAAAACAGAGATGCTGCAGACGCTGAACAACTACCTCTATATCCCGAACTCCAGCTCCGCACGGAATAGATGGCTAACGCTTAGTATCAGCACCTGTATCTGCATACAGGGGTGCAGGGAGTAATGTGAGTACACCAACTCTGTAGTAATGAATATAAATCAAGTCTAAGCGGCAAGAAACACATAAAATTCAATATCATCAGTTCGCAATATGCACAACCTTTCTTTCCAATAGTATATACATAGATATATGAAATCATCATGCCTTAAAACCATTTTCAGAAAAATCTTTTGAAAAATGTGTTTTCCAACAATTTCAAAAATAAAAATAACCTAAGGATCTAGTGTAAAATGAAATAAATCATAAGTATCCCCTCGGGCAAAACATGAATCATAAATCGCCTCTCGGGCAAAACATCACTCGGCACCTCACAGCCAGTCAGTATCAGCCCCTCAGGCTACCTTACTGTCACTCATGCCTCCCAAATGCTCATCACTCGGCACTCGACACTCAGCACTCAGTAGGTACCTGCGCTCACTAAGGGTGTGTACAGAGTCCGGAGGGGCTCCTTCAGCCCAAGCGCTAATATCAAACCACCTCGTGGGGTATCATATCCTCACCAATTAGGCCCTCAGCCTCACTCAGTCAGAACCTCTCAAAAGCCCCTCGGGCGTATAGGTAAAACGGGGAAGTCGACCCAAAAATCATTTTTAAATCTCAAAATAGTGTAAATCATGCTGAGTTTCAAAAACAGTTAAGCACATTATTACTAAGTGTAAATTCATAAATAAATAGTAAGGAAATAGCAGTAAAAATCACCCAAGGGGTCTAAACAAGTCAGCACGAGGCCCCAAACATGGCTTATAAGCCAAATATAGCAATAGTATCCAGAACATAATTTAACATATGATTTAGAGTAAAATACGCAACTCAATAGTTGCCGCAGAGAGGACCAAGTCCAATCCAAATTTCAGTGCGCGCAACATGCTCTTCATCCGACATGTGCACCATGCTAAAAACGGAGAGAAATATGAAGTCCGGGGTTTCATACCCTTAGGACAAGATTTATAACCATTACTTACCTCTTCCGAGCCACAATATTAGTCTGTAATGCTCTTGCCCCTCAAATTGGCTCCTGATTGCTCTACATCTAACCAAAACCAGATTAACATCATCAATATACGCTAAAGGAACACAACCCAATCGAAAACTATCAATTTATACAAAAATGTCAAAATTCGGCCAAGTGAAAGCAGCACCAGAAAACTGAAATGTAGCAAATGAGACCCCACTGGTCTCCAAAATTCGAGTAGTACGCAACATCCTCTGAGACTTACCCAGAAAACATGGGCGTGATTGTCCTCAGCACCACTGAATGTCGGAGGCTGTAGTCTACGAAATCTCTCAAGTCTACGCTGCTCGTCCTCTGGCATAGCCGGAACCACAAAGTCCTGAACTGGAGCAACCGGTTGAGTACCCTTCTTAGGGGTCCGGGAAACTGGAGTCTAACTGCCTCCCCCGGCCTGAGAAGTAGCAAAAACTGCCGAAGAAAGGATGGTAAACACCATCAAGATATGAGCCAAGGTCTTATAAAGACCTGGAATGACAATAGGCACTGCAGGTGCCTGAGCCGGTCTAGCTGAAGTATCTGTTGCAGGAATCTAACCCTGAACAGTAAGGGATCAATTGGCACTGCCATGGCTGCTGCACGGGCTGGCCCCCTACCTTTACCGCAGCCTCGACCTCTCGCTGGTCTAGCTGGTGGCTGATCATCATGATCGGTAGCGCGAGTCCTCACCATCTGTGAGAGAAGGAAACAACAGAAGTTTAGATTTCTACAATCAACAGAATAGAACGACAAAATTCAAGAAAACTGAGATTGTTCCAAAGGGTTCCAGAGCCTCTCGAAGATAAATACAGACGTCTCTGTACCGATCCGCAAGACTCTACTAAAACTGCTCATTACCGTTTAGTCCTATGTAACCTAGGCTCTGACACCAATTTTTCACGAACCCAAATCCTAACCCGACCGTGATGCCGCCTATCTTGGAACTAGGCTAGCCAATAATCACATAATTACAGTTTCTTTCCAAAATCCCAACTATTTCCAAACATTTCATAAAGTATATCGAATTACTAAATCCATTACGCAAAATAAACAACTAAAAAGTCTAAACCATTCTCAAAATCCGGAGTTAACATGTCATGAGCATCTAAGAAATATACCAACAAGTCTACTACTATATTACAAAATCACTGAACGAATAGCTAGATATAACAAAAGAAAGAAAAACAGAGATGCTGCGGACGGTGAACAGCTACCTCTATCTCCCGAACTCCAGCTCCGCACGGAATAGATGGCTAACGTTTAGTATCAGCACCTGTATCTGCATACAGGGGTGCAGGGAGTAATGTGAGTACACCAACTCAGTAGTAATGAAAATAAATCAAGTCTAAGTGGCAACAAACACATAAAATTCAATATCATCAGTTCGCAATATGCACAACCTTTCTTTCCAACAGTATATACATAGATATATGAAATCATCATGCCTTTAAACCATTTTCAGAAAAATCTTTTGAAAAATGTGTTTTCCAACAATTTCAGAAATAAAAATAACCGAAGGATTTAGTGTAAAATAAAATAAATCATAAGTATCCTTCGGGCAGAACATGAATCATAAATCGCCCCTCGGGCAGAACATCACTCAGCACCTCACAACCACTCAGTATCAGCCCCTCGGGCTGCCTAACTGTCACTCATGCCTCCCAATCACACATCACTCGGCACTCGGCACTCGGCACTCGGCACTCGGCACTCGGCACTCGACACTCAGTAGGTACCTGCGCTCACTTAGGTATGTACGGACTCTGGAGGGTATCCTTCGGCCCAAGCGCTAATATCAAGCCACGTCGTGGTGTATCATATCCTCACAAATCAGGACCTCGACCTCAGTCAGTCAGAACCTCTCGAAAGCCCATCGGGCGTATCAGTAAAGTGGGGTACTCGACCCAAAACATCATTTTTAAATCTCAAAATAATGTAAATCAGTCTGAATGTAAATCATAAATAAATAGTGAGGAAATAGCAGTAAAAAGCCCCCATGGGGTCTAAACAAGGCGACACGAGGCCCCAAACATGGCTTATAGCCCAAATATAGCAATAATCTTTAGAAAACAATTTAACATATGATTTAGAGTAAAATACGCAACTTAATAGTTTCCGCAGAGAGGACCAAGTCCAATCCAAAATTCAGTGTGCGCCACATGCTCGTAATCTGACATGTGCGCCATGCTAAAAACATTGAGAAATATGAAGTCCCGGGTTTCATACCCTCAGGACAAGATTTATAACCAGTACTTACCTCTATCGGGCCACAATAGTAGTCCGCGATGCTCTTGCCCCTCAAATTGGCTCCCGATTGCTCCGATCTAACCAAAACTAGATTAACATCATTAATCTAGAACAACCCAATCGAAAACTATCAATTTATACAAAAATCTCGAAATTCGGCCAAGTGAAAGCAGCACCAGAAAACTCAAATGTAGCAAATGAGACCCCACTGGTCTCCAAAATTCGAGTAGTACGCAATAGCTTCTGACACTTACCCAGAAAACATGGGCGTGATCGCCCTCAGCACCACTGAATGTCGGAGGCTGTAGTCTACGAAATCTCTCAAGTCTACGCTGCTCGT